>JAFIDM010027448.1:244862-266029 GCA_023159025.1 Thereuonema tuberculata | reverse complement strand
TGCGAAATATCCATCGTTGGTCTCTTAACATCAAGAGAACAAGCGGCCTTTCAAAAGCGTCTATTCGTGGCGAGATCCGAATAACTTCTACATGTAATTGCGACCTCCTTACAATAACTCCAAGTTCATCTGTACGTGATTTTTCAATTGTTGCTTTGAACAATCGGCTCGGAGGCAAGATTCTTTGCCGTGAGCTTTTGGCTTTCAATTGTTGCTGAAACTGGATTTCTTCGATGTGAGTATTCCTTGTGATAATTCCTCCTTTAAATTATATTTGCACAACAAGAAACTTAGGCGCTGCGATCAGCATCAGCTATTGAAATTTTCATTGCGCGTACGTCGAATTAGATATAAGATGAAAAGTCAGGCTAATCGGAGCAATTCTTCGACCAGCTCGATGTTTCTTATGTTGTTCTTATGTTGCCGAAAGCGCCTTGCTTTTATATTTACTGTAACAAAATGGTGAAACTACTGCTAAAGAGCTTCACGTGTTACAGACGTCGCAAATCATTGTGGAAAGGTCCATTAACACCACGTGCAATGCGATGCCTGCTTCATCGATTTCAGCAGACGGACAATATTACAACCCGCGCAGAGACTGATGTCAATTGATTGATTGATTGATGTTGCATTGATTGTAATTCTCGGCTTCCGTAACATGTTGATTTTAAAGGACTCCGGATATAGGATTCTCGTACGCGGTCCACAGTCACAGGCGATGGCCCTGATCGGCCTGTTCGTTGTGCGGCACAGAAACAGTTCGTTTCCTGGAATTTTCTATACCACTCTCTTATTGTTTTGTCCGTCGGTGGGTCTGTATGATACTTGGTATGAAAACTTGTCACTCTTACAATTGACTCGGTTTTAGTGAGTTCCCGAACACAAAATGATTTTTACGCCTTTAAACGCCATATTGCCCCACTACTGTCTCCAGTGGAGAAACGGGTAAGTAAGTCACGGCATGTAGCAAAAGATAATTTGATTATATACTGTTTTCACTGCCATGTTCTCATCCCAATGGGCGAGTTTGTCTGCGGGCTACAGACCTTCGAAATCCCTAAGGGAATTCTGAAACATCCTGCACATCCCTAATGGCACTGAAGGCGTTTGGGAATAACGATTTGTCCAAAAGTTTCTTTACAAACAGGATAAATTTGAGATCGTTCGCCTGAAACCACAGATTAAAATTAAATTAAATTTAATTTCGAAATTAAAACCACAGATTTCTGTCTGCTTTCTTTGTTCCTAGTATGCTATCTTCATTGTTTCTCCTACCGTTAATAGAGTTAATAGAATGTCTATTTAAATAAATGCAATATTCCTAATTACAATGAAAGATGAGTTAGTCACATGTTATATATCCCAGAATCTATTAGCAATAGAATGCAGGTATCACAATGTAAATGTCATCCATCTATATATCTAAAACGAAGCCACTTCATGAAGTCTTTTTTGCTCTTTTAGAATTCAACAAGAGCTATTCATTGATTCAGAACTGTTTCTTCGATTCGTGAATCGAAAACAAGCAGGAATAGAATACAAAGCATAACCCTTCAACCATATATGAATTCCAGGAACCTTACCCTAACAGCTGTTGATAAGGTGAAGGCCTTAAGAGACACCCTGTCGATGCCAGAACAAAAAGTTATGAATCCAGGCAAATCTTCGACAAATCGACGAATATATTGAAATACAGATCTCCGAAATCCCGGAGGGAATTTTGAAACACCCGGAAAGAATTAGTTTGTGAATATTATTTTGGAACGAAAATTTGGGAAAAAAATCCCAATTTAGTAAACAAACATATATAATTATATTATTTATTACTTAGCAAATTTAATTAAGATATTATATTAAAAAATAAATTATAGAAAATGAATTAACATTTTTATATTTATAGAACCTTGCCAAAATTTTCTTTTTGTTAGCAGGGCATTAAAAAATTCCCAATTTTTTTTTATTTTATAAAAATTGAGTCATATCAGAAACTGTACATTTAACATTGCAGATAAATAATAATGTAATCCTATCTCTATACTCAAAATTTGTCAGAATTTTAATGTCTATCTCGAAATAAGAGACTGACGTACAAAAGTAGAAAAAAAATCATCAGCCTTTGAGATAAATGAATCTGAAAATACGTAATCCAATGCAAAATAACGTAAATAGTAATACAAAGTATGCATCCAATTTGTATGATATAAGGTCGTCAAAGTCTATTCATTAGTACATCACTGTTTGAAATACATAAGGAGAAAATGTATAAGGGTAAAAAGGATTTAATAAACACAAAAACTCTGATAAATCTGGGATCCCCATCTCAGATGGTCACTCTGCAACATTCAATTGTTTGTCCTAATCACTAATTAGAATCATATCCCCCATTCGTAATGATTGGCTATTTTCTGTTAATTTGTGTGATTTCACGGCAACTATCCCTATGAAATAATGAGTTCTTCATTGCATTAAAGTTCAGCGCGGATCTTGGAAGAATGCAGTAAGAAGCAATGCAAGAAGGATTACCGATGACCATAAGATGCTGAGGAAGACAATCGTAGGTGAACGGTGTAGGACATTCCTGATTTCAGCGGAACATTCGTCATATTATAAACATTCGTCTATAAGTAAGTCGTGTAATCTCCTGCAGACCTTCCAATATTCTTGCCTGGATACGAAGACAGCATCAACGGTTGTGTGAACCAGCGCAAAATCAAAGATAAGAATCAGGTCAAGGAGTCGTTCGAAATCCAGAGAAACGCATATGGGGCCCGGACAGTAATCTTGCTGCACCAAAACTTCTCTAAATACTCTTTCTTACGTTACATTTATCGTGAGGCTAAGAAAAGTGCTACCCGAAAAAACTAAGGACCTGAGTTTTGCTATCTCAGTCAATCTCAAATGATAATTAAACTTAGCTCAGAAAGTAGCGTACTTAACTATGTTAAATTATCAAAAGGAAAATTGATTGTTTTTGGTTGTTTTAAAAAACAATCATTTTCAAATTAAGCATGTATTAGGTTTAAACTGCTGAGAAAATTAAAGGACTTTCCAGTATTTTTGATCTGCTTGAAATTCCTATAATTTATCCATTAGAATTAGAAAGGCTGAAACAATTACTTTAATCCATAATTTCTCATGATATCTGGCTAGTAAAATGAAGGTGTGTTCTCGAATGTATGTCTCCGCTAGGCAATTAAATTTTTTGATAAGTTTATGGTTAGTCCCTCTCTTCTAGTTAAGCAAAACACAGCTTTTGGTTTTTGTTTTAATTCGTTACTTTTTTTTTTAATCCGTGGCGATTTTTGCTTATTAAAATCGGATATTGTTTTTTCCTTGTCTTGCCAACACAATTCTTGCTATAAGGCTTCCATTTGGAAAACAGCTCTAATATATTTATATTTTGTATTTTTGTAACATAAAGAAAAGGTATGTAGATATAAAAAAAAAGGTCACACACACAATTAGTTTAAAAAACAAAAACACATTAAAATTTTATAGCACGACCAGGTTTCGAACCGGACATGCCGGACATTTCTAAATGTGAAATTCCAACAGGTACAAGCCACTTCTAAGACAATTATGACCAATGGCAGGACGAGATGCAAGAATCTTAGAGCGGAACCTGAATAACCGTCGAGGTAAACTGGAACCCACAAACGTCAATAAAAATATACTTCAATGAAACAATTGTTGGGCCGGATACTTCCACGTCGAAATACGCAAGGTATCACCACAAGCCAAGAATTATCGAGGTAAGTTTGATAACTATATATAAGAAAAAAAACCCACCAAACACAAACAAGAAAGGAAGGGAAAGGATTAAGGATTTAAATTATATGATATCCGATGCAAAAAAGTTAACTACAGTGTTTAATAATAAGGTCTTTATCTTTAACTGGAAAGCCGTATTGATAACTTATTTTGACGGAAATTGAGTTATTGTAACAATGAGGATCTGCTAATATGATGAGGAATTCATTCATTTTTGAAGGAAGTGGTTCAATTCATGGTGGAGGATGAGGGAATTCCCTAAGCTAAGGGTATATCGGCTATCGCGCATATGAGATGCTGTTAAGTAATTGAAGTCCCAATTCTTAGCGCGGTGGCATGCTGAGCCATCTCCCTTCCTACTGGCTGGAGTGTCTCCCCAATGCATTTACAAGGGAAACCCTTACAAGGAATAGCGTAAATAGCACTCCTAGAATTGAAGTGGAAGTTATTTGGAACACTGGAGTTAATAGTTGTGACCAGGGTAGACGTAACTGAGGAAGTGAACATAATACCGACAGAGGTTAATTTTTTTCGAAGAATAGGAAACTAGAAGAGTGATATGGAATGATGACATAAATGATTTTTACAGGAAGGAGGCAATCGAAGCGCCAAAGGGTTAAAAATGCACTGCGTAGCAACTCGATTTTGAGAAATAATGAATGAAAAAGGGATAGTTATTAACGACTAGAATTTGTCTGATTTTTTGAAGCCCAATATCAATGCTCAATATCAAATAACTTAACTTAGAAAAACTGGATAGCTTAATAGTTCTGTTGACCGCCATGTGGACGATGTTAATTTTATAACCTAATGGGCATGCCGATACAAGATTTAGGATTAAACCAGACGCTGTTATTTTATGATAAACTTTAGTAGAAAATGAATTCCGAGTCTTAGAAACAAGAACCTCCAGGAAAGAAATAGCATTATTAATTTCATCTTGAAATTTGAATTTATCATCTGGATGAATCTGATCAAAAATATCTTTAATTCCTAATTTTATAGTTGAATCTGTATAACAAATAAATTTGTCCATGTAACGGCAATAGAGGGGAACATGGATTCGACCACAATCTAAAATCTGAAAGACTTGGTTTGCAATATAGATAAAGAATTCCCCAAGAGCAGCAGAGGCATACAAGCCAATAAATAAGCCATCTGACTGTCTACAAAAGGCATCATTGAAATTAAAATACTGTATTGAAAATAAAGACTGAATTAATAGTAAATGTTTCTACCTATAAAGGCCCAAAATGAAATGGAAATAATACCTAAGCTCGAAATCTTGAAATGATTTAACAATTAAATCCATGGAAATAGATGTGAAGACATCTAAAGAAAAGAAATTATAATTTTTATGAACCGATAACTTTCGCAATTTACTAATAAATTGAAGGCTGTTAGAAACAACGAACTCTGATTTCATATTTAATTAGGAAGTTTAGTGAATATGTGTTGTGAAAGTAAAGAAATAACCGAAATCTTACAATTGACTATTGTGCTCCCAGTGAATGATGGCCGCCCTGTTTTTGTGAGATCTGCGCATGTATCATTGATTACTCTGGTCAGGCACTTCCCTATGAGTTTATCACTGGACGTCGCCATTACGGTAAAGGCTTGTTACTTTGCAAAAGAGCATTGTATTTATAAATAATATATATTTATTTATTTATATAAATACTTATTGTTAGCAACTGGTATTGAAATAACGGTAAATAGTCGAGAGAAGTTTTAATTTGGCGTTATCAACATGTCTTTCTCAGTGAAAACAGACGACGGGCGTCCATTGTGACAGGAAAACATAATTGATCAGCTACCGGAAGGGCTGTGCAGTTCAAACTTCCGCCGGTCATCTTTCATTTTGAGGACAATATTGGTCTACCGGGCAAAGGGTTAAATGATTCTTTTCTTTATGAGTTTTGGAGAGAATACGCAAAGAAGGAATGCATAATAAGTGTCCTTTAATATTGTTCACAAAGTTGAGCAGAGATAAGGTTACACTTAAACACATCTCTACATTTTTTACGAATGCCGTCGAGAACTAATTTTGATTAATTGGAAAAGAAACCCATGCGCTTCATATTATTCAAAATTCCATACCGTTCTAATGAGAGGTAGTAAGCACTACAACGTTGCCCCTTCCCCCCATCTTATCTGCAATTACAGCTGAAATATCACTGTTCTCTCTTACTTCCTGAATAGCACAATGTTCCAAGGAACTGATAGCAGGGATTCCAGGAGCCTTATTGAAACATATCCTGGTAAAGGCCACTAACGTTGAACGGGGTCTAAGTGGCATCTGTGTTAGGGGCACCCTCCACATTGGAGATGATCTCATTAAAGCTCTATCTTGCCGGCAGACCAAATTTAAACCCCCGGCTTAGGAGCTGTATCTGACTGAGGGATAATTCATACTATGTCATGGTGATTGGAGTACAAATTAAGCGGCCACCATAACAAAATGAGCTGCGCTGATTTCATAATATAACTATGCGGAGTGACATCGAGCGTTCTATGAAAATCATAGGCACCGAAATTTAAGACTGCAGAAACTGATGGTCCGGTAAATCAGACGAAGATGGTTGGCAGTTCTTTTGAAAGAGTAGGAAAGTTTTTAACGAAGGTTATTAATACAAACAGAGAAAATCGTATTTCATAATTGCCGCAATGTCCTTTGAATAGACGGCAATTACGAATGTAATTTCAATGTCTTTTGAATGACGAGGATGGCCCAGCACGCTATCGCGCTAAGAACTGGGGACTTCAATTACATGACAGCCTCTCATGTCCGCGATAGCCGATATACCCTTAGTTTAGGGAATTCCCTCATATTCCACCATGAATTGAATCACTTCCTTCGAAAACGTATTGAATATCTCATCGTATTAGCAGATCCTCATTGTTACAAAGGCTCAATTTCCATCAAAACAATCAATACGGCTTTCCAGTTAAAGATAGGGACCTTATTAAAAACCCTTATAGTTAACTTTATTGCGTTGGATGTATTGTAATTTATATCCTTAACCCTTTCCTTCCCCTCCTTCATTGTTTGTGCTTGTTTGTGTTTTCGCTCTCTCTTATATAGGATTATTAAGCTTACCTCGATAATCTTTTGGATGTAACGATGCCTTGTAGGTTTCCAACGTGAAAGTTTCCGGCCCAATCATTAACTCCTTGAAGTACATCAGTTTCGTGTTTACATGACGTTTGCGGGTTCAAGTTTACCTCGAGGGTTCTTCAGGTTCCAGTCTAAGATTCCTACCACCAGAGGACGTTAAATGAAATAGTCCTATTTGCATCTTATCCTGCCAATGATTATATATGCGGCTTGTACCTGTTGGAAATTCACACTTGTAAATGTCCAGCATGTCCGGTTCGAAACCTGTTCGTGCTATAAAGTTTTAATGTGTGTTTTAAAGTATTTGTGTGTCTGTTATTTTGTTATCTCTTCATTACATTCACTTACTTAACATGATTTAACAGCTGTTTATAATTATCTTTGTCAGAATTCATTTACTTTTTCGAACAGTCAACAGTAATATAAAAGTTTGTTTAACTTCGTTTTGTGTGTATTTTCTATTTATTTCCACAGTTAACGATTTAATTTCACTAGCACTACTGTAGATTTCAATTGTATGTTCAGGCATTACTGTAATGGGTCTAGCTTGCCTGTAGCATATTTTATTCCTCTTTAGGATAGGCTTTTGGGGGAATATTGATTGTAATAATAATAATGAGGAAATATTGAATTTAAATTTCAGATCTTGTATCACTGCTGCAAATTCCATAACAAAACAGATGTTTATAATTATCTTTGTCAGAATTCATTTATTCCATTTTTTTACTGATCACGATTAATTATTTTATTCGTGAAAGAGTTAAGTTAATTTCCTCTAAAAATTGATAATAACTCTTTAAACGCTAGAAGTATGAAACCGTGCGGTATTTTCGCGATATTTTTGGCTAGGAATTTATGATTTTGATCATAACATGGGAGAGGGGGGGGGGGGGCGTTATTGCATTTGGTACCCGGGCCCTGAATTTTATGTGGAGGGCCTGGATATGGATAATGTAGTTGATCATGTAAACAAGTTTCAAATGGAGTGAAGCTGGCTAATTCGAGTTTCTAAGGCTGAGTTATTGGACCATTATCGATAGTACTTCTAAGGATTAAGAGGTCTTTAATTACTAAGAAGATTTTGGTATGAAACTAGTAACTGAATCTACTAAACCAAATTATTATAGTAGTTAAAATGTTAATTTTCATAATAAAGAATTTGATGAAATTTAATGAAAAATATATACAGGATATACCTGAAATGTGCTGCCAAACTTAAAGGCTATATTCAATCTTGCAAGAGAACGAATAAATATTATATAAACATGGATCTGGAAATGCTTTATTTCCAAGATATGAACGATGAAACAATACAGAGATATTGGCCGTACAGTCGTTCAGTTTCACAGAAAGTGCTTGAAATGATAGGGATTTTCTGGAAACTGAGTTGCATTAATGCCTGCAGGATCTTTCTTTTCACACTCGTCGTCACATGTGTTTCATGCATGATGGTGCGTCAACACATTTTAGCCGTAGAGCCCGACGACTTCTGAACCAGCATTATCCTAACCATTATATTGGAAGAGGAGAATCAACAGAACTGTCTGCTCGCTCCCCTGATTTAAGCCCTCTGGATTTTATCGTGTGGGGTTATCTTAAAACATTTCTGTATACCACACCGGTTTCTGACGCCCAGCACTGCATAGTGGATGGGTGCAACACAATTCGACGTGCACCAAGCATCTTCGACCGTGTTCGGCAGTCCAAGCAACGACGTTGCTTGCATTGCGGCCGGTGGAGAACATTTCCAGCACTTTCTGTGAAACTGAGAGACTGTACGGCCAACACTTCTGTGTCATTGCATCGTTCATATCCTGGAAATAAAGCATTTCTAGACCCCTGTCTATATGACATTTATGCGTTGTTTTGCATGATTGAATACAGCCTTTAAGTTTGGCACATTTCACATGCACCCTGTCCAAAGAAATATATGTATAAAGACAAATTTCACATTGAATCTATGTTTATGCTTAGGCATTTGATTTCATTGCTTATTCAAAAGAATCCTATGTCAATGCAATTTCATTAAACTAACTATCATTAATCAGCTAAAACAAATCACATTTCTTTGCGTATGATGATTTTAAGATATTCCATTAATCAAACTTAACATTTACGAATTGATGTCAAGTACTTTCGAGACTGTATTTCAATAACATAATCAATTTAATTTTTATGAGAAAACTAAAATTCTTTTCAGCAAAATTTAGTTTAATGTTAGAATCTCTTAATTTTTAAAATAAAGGAACATGATTTTCAATTTTTACTTTTACTTTTTACTAGATAACATAACGTAATTGCAAGAACAATAAATTATGGAAAATAGAAGCACTAAAAGAGAAACGTGGAGAAAGCGTAGACGATTTGGTAGATTTCAGAGAAAAGACGTGGTAATCAAAACTGAAGCTCACCAAATTCGGATCGTAAAAGGAAAGAGCAGAGATAAAATAAGAAGAAACGTTCCCTGTCGTTTCCGAAGGAAACTTCTTCCTCTTCCAGTAATCAGTATTCCAGGATTGGACAGAATAACGAAAGCATCTCATCAAATCATCAGAAAGTATCTATGGGTCTTAGTTCTATTGTTCTGCAGTGGTATAAGCTTACATGAAATAGGGAAATGTGTAGCTAAATATTACTCAGGTGACCCAGCTATTGATGTCTACATCGAGAAGTTTGATATTATCCCATTACCAGGTTTTGTATTTTGCCCAGCTGATATGTTTGGAAAGAATATAATAGCTGAAAAGTTGAGAAAGCAATACCGAGAACTGTACAATTTGTCAGATGCTACAGAAGTTTACTTTTCAGATTTTCTCCGTCTACCAAATGTGACAGCCAATAGTTTATGGGATATGTATGGTTTCACTACAGAGAAAGTAAATTTTAGTACTCAGGTAAATACTTTTGTTAAAAGAAAATTATCTTAACTGTTATAACTTAATATTATAAAAATTTTTAGCTGTAACTTATACTTAATTATAATAATTATGAACACTATCGTACAATACATTTAAAAAATAATATTTACAGATTACAATGAAATGTTTCAAGAGGTCCAAGTTAATAGCTCTCTTCCACAAATTCAGATATCTTAGATCATAGAGGTATCCTGGCCATTAAGTATTCTGTGGGAAGTGAGGACTGTTCGCAGTCAAACGCCAACTATGGTGTATCGAAGCATCACATAGTCTTCAATAAATCCCATCCGCGATTGCCGAAAATCACCGATTCCGTTCCAAAGTCATTTCGACAAAAAATAACTTAAAGTGCTGGATCATCTATGGTTTTACGAATATTTAAACAATAGTCATTACGTTAATCTATTTTTTAAGTACATTTATTAATAATGTTATTCATTTATAGAAGTTGTCATAGTATATCTGTCTTGTTTTATTCTTATAATGGCTTTTCTATTTTTAAATTTTTTTTGTTTGAAAAAATTTTTTAGTATTTTTTTTCGAATTTGGTAATCAAACCTTCCATTTTCTATTTTTTAATTCCATCTTTCTTAATAGTCTCACTTTATTAGCTGCATGTATAACCATGCAGCTCCACTTTTCTTTTTTTCTTTAGTTTAATCCATTTGGTTATTCTTTTTTTAAGTTAAATATATATATATATATATATATATATATATATATATATTTAAATATATTAATACAAGAACTCCTCGCTTTATTCAATAAAGCGCAATAAAAATATGCCCTAAGGGAAAATGAAAATTTCAGGCACTGTAACGTAGAATATAATATATAAACTATACATGAATGTAATGAAAACACCATTATAAATAACTAAATAAATAAATAAATAAATAAAATCATCGTTTTATTTTGTAAAAGACTGAAGATTGCTTGCGAGAGCAGAGATTTAAAGATTGCTGTTTTGAAATTAAATTTGCCTCCGAACCCTTGTTGACGTAAAAATATATCAGCTGATATGGATGGCTAATAATAAGAATCGAGTTTGTCTGCTTAGTCATTACAGTCTTTCTTACAACACATGCTTGTAAGATTCAAAATTCTCTTGTATGTTGCTTCTTGGCAATTCTGCTACTTTTTGCATTAAAATCATTATTTTCCAACTGTTTTTCAATTGCTCTTAATACATTTGTTTTGATATCTGTTTTGCATTAAACTGTCGTAGAACAGTTTCCTTGTTTTCATTCTTGTCATCGCCTCGCCTTCAATCTGCGCGTGAGCAACAAGTTGCCGGAATTCTTCTTTTCTGACGTCGTTTTGAGTCAGCATTTAGAAGTTCTTCAGCATCTTCATGTTCAACATTATCGAAGCTTATCTGCTTACCGAGTGGAACTCAGCTAGCAGTGTTTTTTTTTTTTTTTTAAATTCCACGGAAAGTTTGAAATCTTTGCAGTAAGGAATTAATCTTTCTCCGCACGACTTAAGAACTGTTTTGCTACATCACTCCAAGCTTCTACTTGATTATCTATTGCTATTTTTATTTTAAAAATAAAACATGAGTTTTGCATAGAGTAGAAACAAAGAAATTTTCAGTTCGTATCGATTTTTTTCGGATTTTTCACCAGCGCTTCGGCGATGATGTGTTGGTTATTGGGTAATGATTGTGGTGTGTGACTCTTTCGTAGCCTGTTTTGTTGCATTTGAACCAGTCTTCAAATTTCTTCTTGATTGCATTCAATGTTTTACGTTGGAGAAAAACCCTATTCCTCATCAAATAAAGGTCTTGCTGCAGAGTTGCTGCCCATCGACTTACACATAAACTGACAGACACATCTGATTTAACTTCAATCAGAAGCAACCACTTTTCCTACCTGCAATTGTGATTTACCGCCACAATTGACGGTCACTAATTAGCGTTCAACATCACGAGGTACTCGTACTGATGTCAGGTGCATGCCCACTTTTAAAGCATTCCGATATCTTTTAATAGTTACTCTTGTGAAAATGTTCTTGAGAAAGACTCCCATGAAGAAGTTACCAGGTTGACCGGGACCAACCCACAAATCCTGTATTTCTTCCGAAATTGCTGCATTTTTGTCTGCTTGAGTAGAAATAATTAAGAAATGAATGATCGCCTTTGCTATGAATGAAGAAATGCCCCTAAATACAGTGGTTGTACAACAGATGTTGTATGAGAACATAAAAATACAAACTTTATAATTAGATTAAGGTAATGTAGCATCGCTGAATAGCTGGGAGCATTTTCAATAATTATAAGAATTGTGAAGGCTAAATTCCTTTCATACAATAACTTTCGATATCAGGAACGGAATTTTCAACAAAAAAATCTATGCATGTTTGGCTAGACATCCAACATTTATTCATGTGTTTATAATAAATACCTTGTATCTCACAATTCCTTTTCTTATATTTCACATCCGGTAATCGGGTCCAGATGATTACATGATTCAATATGAAATATGACTGGCATTGGCCCCAGCGTCATACTCAAATGACCTTTCAAAGACTCGAATTCTGAAGCATATTACTTTGATTTCGAGAAAAGAGAGTTTATATGCATTTAATATAGAGACTATTTTAACCAAAATTAAAAATTTGATCCAAAACATAACCTTCTTCATATATAATTTATGTATCACTGGTGGAAAAGAATTAGTTGCAGCAACATCTGCACTTGCTGCTTCTCCAGTTAATTGAATTTTAAGGACATTGTATTGATGTTTGAAATCATGAAAACAGTCGCACTACAAGCATGCAATGCAGCAACTTCAGTACGGTTTGCAACTTTTTTTCAATTCAATCGTAGATAGCGAATGCTTCCCTTTTAATTATAAGCAACATCCTTTCGATTTCTTCTGTTTTTGACTATCCATTCTTATGCTTAGCAATCCTTCCATCTCTTCAATTTCTATAGGTCGTGATTTTATTGACAACGATGAATTTCTCACTGTTTTAGACGTAGCAGGTTTTTTTTTTTAATTTCATAGATATTTACTGCTGATTATACCTTAATGTAGATTCGCTTAACCTCGTTGTTCTCACGACATCAATTTATCTCTTATTCGTTCAAAACGCCTTTTAACATAATAACATAACTTCTCGTCAACAGTTAGTGCTTTACTTGTTTGCTCACTTTCTCCTGACTTGCTTAAAGTTATGCTGCTGATAACTTTTGTAAAGAAATATAAAATCCGTATTTCACGAAAAGAGAACCACAACAACAATGCTAAGATTCCCAGGTTCCTCCTGAAAAACAAAGCCTCCGCGATTATAAACTACAAAACAGATTTCTGTAGTTAATTATTTTTGTTTTTTTAATTATAAATAAAAGAATACAATTTAATTGATGTCATGTTAGTGGTTGCCTTCACAATTAAAAAAACAAAAATATCTAAATACAGATATAGATATCAAATCCTCAAATTCTATTGAAGGTATTACATAAAGAAACATTTTCTTTGTATTGCATGTGTAACACTCTATCCGTGGTTTGATAGCGTACATGTAATCAAAGGGTTGAGGGAGAGGTTGTGCAGTAGAATTCTTTAATTAACGTCCTAGCGCTAGGCCCGAATACTAGTAAGCTTAATTATAAATCAAGAAAAGGATTTGGAAAGAAGATCGGCTTTTAACTGCGAAGCCAATGAAGTTTGTTTTGAAAACACAGCCCTAGAGGCTCATGCTGCTATGCAGTCTGGCCATTTCGGAGCAGTGACCTTGACGCGGGTTCTCTCTCTATATTAACTGGCGCAAGGGCCAATGAGGGGAGCCATCGAGCTAAGGATGGGTTATAACAAAGAAAATGATTCGGATAAATATTTAGGAAAATAAGAGTAATAGATTTAGTGATAAATTATATACATATTTCAGATAGATGAGTAGAGTGAATATAGATAATAAATGAGATACATAAGGAGATCTTACCCCCGGGTTTTCCCACAACGAAATTGATGATAATACACTAGATAAAATACAAATCACACACTTAAAATATCCAAGACTAAACGAGTGTTGCTTGGCACAATTGAGTCCACACATGCCAAAACAGTTCACAATAGTTCTCTTTGTTCAGGGCGATTCTCGGCAGTGGACATGAGTGTTATAGCTCTGTCTGTACTCTTGACTGTTCGAAGAGCATTTTGGATGGATGCAGGCAGTCCAGGCGGAGGCGTCGGTTCCACTGTGAAGCTATCTTTCACTCCGTTAGGTCCGGGATCCGAAGAACTTTCATCTGACGCAACGGTTTGTCCGGGTACAAAGTTTAGCTAGTCTGCAGCTGTCTGTCACTCCAGCATACCCGGAGATTGAAGAACGTTCCTAGACGCAACGAATCTCCGGGCTGCAGAACTGTAGCTGAGTCTGGCTGTACTTTTGCGGCAGCGAGTCTTCAGTAGTGAGCGCTTTCGAAGGGCAGCTAAGTTGATTTCCTGTCAGTCCTTTTCGTACGCCAGCTCACTCTCTGTGTGACTATTTCAATTCCACCGTTAACTTATTTCCTCTAGTGTGACGTCATCTGATTGAATACACGCCTTTCTGTCTGTGAGTATATCTGTTGATGGTCCGGAAGATGGAGGGGAACAAAGAGACAAAAGAAAGCAATTAAATTGAACGGCCACATTGGAGGTGATTAAGCAGGTTCAAGAATAAAGGGAGGCGAAGATGGCTGTAAGTTGGAGAAACATCTGGAAGACAACTGCTTTTAAAAAGCATTGGCGTGAAGATTGGAGAGATAAATAAATGAGAAGATATTTCCAAAACCTAATATATGTTTAAAAAAATGAAAGAAAAATGAAAGGGATGGGAAATGGGAAAAGATATAACAAACTCGAGCTATTATACATGTAAGCATTTCGACCAGACTATCGAATAACAAATCAAAAAAGAGCGCCATGGGTTTTAGGAGGTTTTGATCAAATTCGGCCTGGGTGAACGGACAGAATTGCGCATGAATAAATTCGCGTTAAAATCAGACGTCCTGTAAATCCAACGTTACTTGCAAGGGAAGTCGTGACCTCGAACGCTGAGAACCGCACGAAAATGTGCTTAGAATATAAATCGCTTATCCCAAAAACAGTGGTATGAGCCATTATCATGCAGAACTCAGCTGTTGTCTACTAGCGCCATCCGATGGTGGCATGAGTTTTAGTTCTATTTCAACTTAGCTTTTCTAACAAGTACCTAATCTAGTTGTGTGAATATTATACCT
This sequence comes from Thereuonema tuberculata, assembly GCA_023159025.1. NCBI lineage: Eukaryota > Metazoa > Arthropoda > Chilopoda > Scutigeromorpha > Scutigeridae > Thereuonema > Thereuonema tuberculata. Next base: position 250,992 of record JAFIDM010027448.1, on the reverse strand, counting down.
GCAGTAGGAGACCGTCTTTTGATTGTTCAGTTGTCGATTAGTGTAAACAGGGTACATTGAAATAATTTTTTTTGGTCCTATTACATCGATATTTTCTTTCTTCGAGTTACCAAAGTTCCTCGCTTGGACCTTCAATAGGTGATCATTGAAATGCATCTAGTGGTAAGCCGTGCAGTTTTGCATGAGAATGACTCACACCAATGTCTTTGGCATGAGCGATTTATATTCTAAGCACATTTTTGTGTGGTTCTCAGGGTTCGAGCACTTTCCTTGTAAGTTATCTATGCCTCCTTGACATACAAAGCTTTCAAATTTGCTTCCAGAAGCAAAAGTCAAGGGAGTGAGATCAGGCGACCGGCCTGGAAAACTTGTAAGAAAAGCTCGACTAATTATTCTGGCTTCTGTAAAATGCTGCCTTAAGGCTTATTGTAGAGGCATCCACACTGTTGTGGAATAACAAAATCAAGCAGCATTCGTTGATACCTCACAGCATTGACGGAGTAAATCGAGAGACCGTTTGATGTTATTTCTTCAAAAAAGTATGGATCGATGATGAACGAAGCAGCTAAGTCACACCACAGTGTGACTTTCTATGAGTTCAAAGGAATCTGCTGAGACATATGCGGATTCTCCAATGTCGAAATGCGGCAATTCTGTGTGATTACAATTCCATTAAGATGAAAATGTGCCTCATCAATCCATAGGGATTCTCTAAAGCCATGCATCCTTGACTTCCATTCGAGCTAGGAGAAAAAGAGAAAAGTTCAAATGAATGTCCGAATCCCCTCGAAGCAGCTTTAAGTGTGGCTGATATTGCACGAATAAAACACCAGCACTTTACGCATAATTTTCCTCACCTTGCATTTGGCTTATCAAACTGCCTAGAAATTGTTTTGCACTGCTGGACGCTTGTGCATCGTTTGGTTCCAGTGCATCAGTGGTAACTATTTCAAGTTGCTGGTTTTACGTCGGTTTGTCCCAAGTCCTGGCAGCTCTTGTAACGATTCCATATTTTCAAATCGCAAAATCATTTTTCGCAAATTTATAATTGTCATTTAGTCTTTACTTAAATTCTTCAACCTCCGGTATTCGGAAGTAGTACAGAAACAATTTTGTTGTTGTTGTTGTTGTTTTTTTTTTTTGGCAGAAAAGTTTCACCAGCAAAACACAATCACATAAATTTAGCTTAGCTACGGTTTAACATCAAAGCACCATCTCGCAATCATAGCAGTAGGACCTAACACACGCTGTTCGTTTTCATCTTCTTAAATTCTTCAATCTATGACATCAGTTTACTGCATCTGCATATTTCCAAGTTTCATTCAAAATACAGAACCTGGTACAATTCAAATTAATCATATTGTATAAAAAGAGTCAGTTATTTTTAATTACTTGTAAAAATATTTAATGTCTAGAAATTATATTATTAAATAATTTTATTTACATAGCATACACTTATTAAATTTTCTTCTTTCGTTTTACTTAAAATTGTTATGTGACGATAGATCAAAATAATTTTTAGTTAAATGTTTCTATCTGAGTTTTATCTGTTAAAAATAGAATTTAGTCTAAATTCACAATTAATAATAAACTTGTAAACATAAAAAATAGGCATCAAACTATATCATATTAATTAAAATAACAATTAGATTTAATTTCATTTTCTTAAAACTAATTTCAGATTGGAATTCACAGTAATAAAGACGAAATGAACTCAAATTTCCAAGTTAAAGTGCACACCATTAGAACATTAAGTGGAACATGCATATATATTAATTTCAGTAAGTCGTTCATTTTTTAATATATTTTAAGTATTTTGTTTTCTTCAATTTTACTGTCCTTAACTCTTCAATTAAGTAAATTTTCTTTAAATATAAAATAACATTAAAAAACAAAATTTCACCATATTAAAAGATTTTCACCCTGAGCTATCGCCGACGAAAAACTGAGACGGTCGTTTCTGTCTTACTAGGTGTCCTCAGCCATATTTACTCTCTATGATAAGCTCAGGCGCATGCAAAAGTTAAAGATTCCACTTCTGCTACCTAAAGTGGTTCAATCACAAAATACAACAATAAAAAAAAATGTGACAGTTATTTTTTATGTTGTGTTTTATGGTTGGGGAACCGATTTCGGTAACGGAAGTGGGATCTTAACTTTTATACGCACTCTGACCTTAGGACATCTAAGGTCATCTGGTTTAGGACATCTAATAAGGCAGAAACGGATGTCCAGATTCCATCGGTGATAGGTTAGGGTGCAAATCTTTTCATTAAGGTGAAATTTTCATTTATGTTTTTTAAAAGTTATTTTAGAGTGCTCTGAATTTTACTTAGGAGCTACTGAAAGAATGTTACAAGAGCGGGTATGGGAACACTGTAGAGCATTTGTTAAAAAGAAGAGAGGTATATTGGAATTGGCGGACCATTGCGATAGAAATGGCCCAAATCCTGATCCATTAGTAGATATTTGATATGAATGCAAAGATGAGATCGAAACACAAATGTTCGAATCATGCTTTATTTATAGTAGTAAATGCATTAACAAAGATTAGTTTTTGAAGATCAATGATATTTCTTATAGGTATATTCAGAAAATTTATAGATAAAAATGTAAGATGGAAGAAATTACTCAAATGGTAGTAAGTCTGGTAATTGAATGATTCATTGTCAATTTATTTGATTGTTTGATTATTTTATCATTATTTTGTGTTATATGCTTTGACACGTATAAAATTACTTCTCCGCATCGTTAAATTAATACAAAATAAAATAATAAATAATATTATAATATTATAAATAATAGATGCGGTGGACGGCGGCGACGGGTACACTTCGGGGTATGGTGACGTGATCTCGCTGGGCCCATTAAGTAAGAATGACAACACACCCGTTATAACAACCCGCCAATACTATAGTGTCATTAAATAAAACCAAAATAATAAACTAAAATTACCTTTGATAATCCCCGATTAAATGTAAGTTAAGGATTATTTCCTCTTAAATGAAATGACAAGACTGTCAAATTGTAATTAACGAATGTCAAAACCTTTAAAATTAATCTTGTAAAATATTGAATAGATAAATGTAACAAATAATTGACACAAAAACCGAGATATAATTAACACTCTAACTATTTATTAATTTTCCTTTCTCTTCTCTTTTCTCCGTTTACAATTGTTAATTTTCTCTTTTCCTTGATAATCAATCAAATTTATTTCTTTTGATTCCTCAACAATATATATATATATATATATATATATATATATAGACAAAATGGGTAAATGTAATACTCAAGATATATATTAACTTTTTCTTTTCAGTTTTCACTCATTATCCCTTCCCTCAGGTGCACCTTTCCCGTCCAATGAACCTGTCCCCTGTATTTCTGCGAATAAAACCCACATGTATCATTCCCCAAAAAACACATGAACAATAACTAGGCCCGTTAAAAAAAAACAAAGTACATTGTAAGTAAAATATGACTAAGAAACACTTAAGTTATCAAAATTACAAATGACTAGTTGCTTTAACAATAAAATTAACACAAGATAAGTTCACTATTAAGTTTTCTTAACTTATCTATTTAATCTTCTCCCCCGAAAGTCATTATTTCTTTCGAAATGGCTTTTCATTAACACGATTCAGTCTTAATATTTATTCCTTTCTCACACTTGTGAAGCAAAGTTTCTTCAAAGCTAAACACAAAATAAACCGTACCGGTATTAATATTATTATTTCAAAAAACAATTTTTCCCCTTCAAGATAGCAATGGCTTTACCTTTGTGTGAATTGGGGTGAGTCTTTCTCTAAGAGAACAGAGTTTTATTTTCTACGACGTTAAATTTTCACAAAACTTAATGTTTATTGCCTGAATCAGCTGACAACCCGCTGAATTTTCCCCAACGGTTGTTTACTTTCTCTAGCAAATTAATGTCTTTCACTTAGATTACGCTACCGACTTCACCTTTGCCCCTTTCCTGCCATATACGTGGGTCATTTTGTCTTTTACTCGGGTAGTAGAATTTAAGTTAGTTTCAACCCAAGCTTTACAGCAATTCCGGTTCTTATTTTTACTTTCGTTCCCCGGAGAAAATTGTTCTACTTACAAATGTGCTTATTGCGTTTGGACTCCTGTGGTCTGTCCTTCCCGCCGGTGTAAAATAGTTGGTGGCTCTTGGCTTGAAGTAACACCTACGTTGGAGTGGAAACATCACTTTTATCATTTGTTTCCCTCCGATGAATTTGTCGCACACGGTCTCGGCTTGCAAATTCAACACGTAGCTTGTTCTGGATAACACTTGTAGTTTTCCTCCCTTTTTGCCATTTTTCCTATATCGACGCGCACACATACACTCGCGTACGGTCATGGGGTAAAAATCCCGCCACCCGGGATCTCAGCGTGGACCGTCTGTTCTCGACCACATATTTACGCACACTCTTCTCTCTGCTCCGACATTGTTTCTTCATAAAAAAAACATAAAGTTCAAAAATTAAAAATTAAAAGCAAAGTATGTATCGGATAAATCCGGAGACTACATTTTGTACTCCTGCTGGTTCGACAGTCCGATCCCAACTATTGACTCTCTGACACACCACGTTTTCCCAAAAACACCTTTCGCTCCAAAAAGATAAAGTTTCGGTTTTCGCGACCAATGGGGCACTATAAATATAATCACATGACTACATCTTTCTCTGACGGTGTATTATAATCCTCTTTCCAATTCCCGTGAGAAAACCAGATCAGAAAATTAAAATCACGTGACATCTGTTAGTTCGAGAAATTGTTTCCCACGGAAACTTCCCGTTAGAAACACCAAATCTTAATTCACCAAGAAATCGAGTAAAGAATGCATTAATTTTGCGATAAAAATGAACTAAGAAATTTAAACACTCTTCTTATTATAAGCAAAACATTATCTAGATAAATTACAATAATAAGTAATAAATATACTGTATAAAAAAGAAAAATCACATAATATAAACACCATAAATTACTAAGATTATATTAAATTAATTAAACCTTCACTTCCACTATAATAAACGTCACCTGTTGCCAACTAGCAACGTGACTGCTTACGTATTTTACCTTCTGATTGTTATAGTCACGTTTTTCTTTTGTTAATGATTTTGAATGTGTGTGAGAGAAGAAGTTTTCTTTTTTTTTTTCTTTAAGTATAAATTTTTATGGATTATAAAACCTTGATAAAGATCTTGGATAACAAAAACGAAATATTGGTGAGAAGGATGTTTTGGTGTTTTTATTTGTAGAAGCTTATAGTTAGGAAGTTAGAAAGTTCTAAGAAGTTTTATTAAGTCAACTAATTTTTCTTTTCAAAAAGACATTTGTTAGTGTATTTTTAAAATTACAAAATCCACTTTAAAAATATTTTCTCTCCGATTCTCTACGGTCTCTCCACTTTGGTGACAAACAAACGGACAACCGTTTTTTGTCAATTAATAGTATGATTCTGAGCGTAGAATACTTTGAGAATGGGAGTTTACTTTTCGCTTTTTGTTTTTTACTTGTTTTTTACTTTACTTGTTTTTTTACTTGGAAAACGTATCTTTTCTTCCAAGTTTCCGTGATTTTAGATGTTCAATTTGTACTTAATATTGCTTAAAAAATCATTTGGACTAAGTTCCTGATATTGAACTTCTCGAAAGGTGTAAAACATCAAATGAGAAACATATTCTATTTCTGCAATTCTCAACAACATTTAAGAAAAAATTTGCAAATTGGAAAGATAAAAACGAAATTTGTGAACTAAAAGTGAATGTGGTTTCAGAATTTCTGATCAAAATTGGTTTCATATTTAAAAAAGATATTTGTTTTGTATATAAAAAGTTTTGTGTATAAAATTTAGTATATGTTGCATCGCATGTAAACTTCAAATGTAAAAACTAAGTAGAGTCCTGTTTTCTTTTAGCTTGAAATCAAGCTAATGATAATCCACTTAATCACAAGAGAGAATCAAATCTGAAGAAGCAGAGGATGGAACTTTAAACCAATTGTGTTAAAACATTGAAATCTTAATAATTAATAAAAATAAAAATAAAGTAAATATAAAATATGCTTGCAGATAAAAAATAAGAAAGATCTTTCTAAAAAACTTATAAATTCAAATTGA
>JAFIDM010027448.1:229120-240644 GCA_023159025.1 Thereuonema tuberculata | reverse complement strand
ATCTAAGACCAAAATTATTTTTTGGTCCATCTATTTTGAAAATATTTAGCCAATTACTTCTAGTATTTATAATATTTTCATGATTAAATTTTGCATTTCTAATTTCGAAAATTTTTTTTAATATTACCCTATAAATAAATTTCTCTTTGATCATTAATATTTTATATTTAACTCTAATTTCTTGCTTTTCTGTTTGTGACTTAGTATTAAAATTGTTAAAAATATTATTTAGTATTTTGTTTAATAACTTATTTACACTATTAATCTGAGACTTATTTAAAAAGATCCAGCAATCCAAAGCGTAATTCAAAACAGAGTCAACAAGAGACTTGTAAATCAGTAATTTTTGTTTACATGGAAATAAATTTCTTATATGTGTAAATAAATAAGTGTAGGAGTGTAGTTTCTTAATAACTGAATTATAATGGGTATCCCATATGAATTTATTATTTATTTGAAGACCAAGATATTTTTGTTCACAAACATAGTCAATTTTATCACAATTACATCTTATACTATTTTTAGAAATTAGATTTAAACAATTAAAATTGTGTAAAGTAAAATGAGAATCATTTGAAACAATTTTATTTTTATTTTTAATGAGCATTACTTTTGTTTTTTTGTGGTTAATGATCATTTTATTGTTTTTAGCCCAAGTAGTGATATTATTTAAATCCTCTTGAAGAAAACTTAAAGCAGTGACGTGATTTTTATCGCTGGATAAAAGAGCGACATCATCTGCATAGATGAAAATTTTAGAATTTTTAATGGAATCACTTATAGAGTTTATATGTAATGTAAATAATAATAGGCCCAAGTTCGAACCCTGAGGGACTCCAATTTTAACATTATATAGATTGCTTATGCTATTATTTAATTTAATTCTAAATTTTCTATTTTTTAAATAATTTTGTAACAATTTATGAATTTGTCCTCTAATACCCATTGAATATAACTTTTTTAATAGGAGATGATGATTTACGTTGTCAAAAGCCTTTTTGAAATCAATATAAGCAATATAATTTACTTTACCATTGTTTAAATTTTCGTTGATTTGTGTGGTAAATTTTTCTAATAGATTGGTCGCACTATTATTTTTTTGATAAGCAAATTGATTTTTGTTTAAAATATTCATTTTATTAATATAATTATATATTGTATTTGTTAAATAAGTCTCAATAATTTTTGAGATGTTTGAGAGTAAGGAAATTGGACGATAATTTTCAAAGTTTTCATGGATTCCACCTTTATAAATTGGGATTACATATGCAATTTTCCACAAATTAGGAAAAATTCCAGTGGTATAGATGTTTTTAAAAATTTCAACAGTTAATAGAGAAAAAATATCTTTAAACTTTTTTATGTCAGATATAGTGACGTGATCACACCCTGTAGAAAAATTATTTTTCAGTTTATCAATAATATGCTTCATGTCACTGGAATTTGGATTTAATAAAACCATAGAATTTTGAACTTCCTTTTCATTATATTTACAGTGACTTAGAGAATATGCCTGATTCTTGTCTTTATTTTTCTGCGTGAAATTTTTTTTTAAATTTTGATAAATTATATTGACATCGAAATTATGTAAAAGTTTATTTATTTCCAAATTTTCCGATTTATTTTGCTTATAGTTAATTTCGCTATTTATAATTCTCCATACATTAGCGTTTGAATTTTGATTACTTTTTATGATTTTTCGATAATAATCTTTTTTAGCTTTATTTATGTAGTTTTTTAACCAGTTTTTCTTTTTTTTATAATTTAATTCATATTTTTTGTTAGTTTTGTTATTTTTATGTCTTTGGAATAATAAGTTTTTTTCCTCAATATGTTTCAGTATATCATAATTCATCCAAGTATTTTTAAAATTTTGATAAATTGGCTTTCTTTTGCTGTTTTCATTATTTATTTTATTTTCGTATTCACGTCTGTTTTTCTGACAATTATAAGGCTTCTGTTGGGCATGTTTTATTATTTTCATTAATTTATTCAAGTATTTATTTGGATCCAAGTAATAATAATTTCTTCTATTATTAATATTTTTAATTTTTTTCTGATAAGATTTTTTTCATCTCTACCTTTTTTATTAAAATCTTCAAAAACATTATTTATTATTTAAAAAAAAATCTTGTTGATATTTTCAATTTGCTTCCTATTCATAAATATCCTTCAATCCAGACCATAGTTCAAAATTGAGTCTACTAAAGATTTAAAAATAATTAACTTTTGTTTAAAAGGAATTATTTCTTTCAAATTTTAGAATAAATATGTAAGTGAATTTAATTTTTTAATAATATGTTGATACTGTACATTCCACGAAAATTTTTCATCAATAAAAATTCCTAAATATTTTTGTTGAGTGATATATTCAATTTTTTCGCAGTTACATTGATAATTATTAATCGGATAGATATTTTCTATATTTTTACACGTAGTATTATGTAACGCAAGATTTATATATTTTTGAATAACTTTATTTTTATTTTTCATTATCATAATCTTGGTTTTTTATAAATTTATGGCCATATGATTATTCATTGCCCATTTATTTACATTATTTATGTCTATCTGCAGTTTGTTGTACGCGTTTAATTGTTCGTTATCTTCAGTGAAAATAAGTACATCATCCGCATATATATAAATTTTTGAATGGTCAATGCAATTGCTTAAAGAATTCATATAAATGTTAAATAATAACGGTCCCAAATTTGAACCTTGTGGAACATCAGAGTTAACACTATATAACTTGCTTACATAGTTTTGTACTTTTATTTTAATTTTCCTATTCTTTAAGTAATTCTTTAAAATTTCATTAATTTTTCCCCTTAGACCTATCGCATTAATTTTTTTTAGCAGCAGATCATGATTAATACTATCAAATGCCTTTTTAAAATCAATAAATGCAATGTAAATAATTTTTCCTTCATTAAGTTTGCTATTTATGTCTTCACTAAAATGTTTTGTAATAATCCAGTACTTTTATTGGGTTGATAGGCATATTGATTGTTGTTTAGTATATTATTATTTTTGATATAATTATATATCTTCTTATAAAGGTAACCCTCAAAATTTTTTGAAATATTTGATAGTAATGAAATTGGTCTATAATTATCGAACTTATAGGGATTATCTGTATTATTTCCTTTATAAATAGGAATAACATGGGCAGTCTTCCAAAGAGTTGGATATGTTTCTGTTATAATGATGTTTTTAAAAAGTTCAACGATAAACATAGTCAAAGTTTCTTTATGTAATTTAATTTCTTTTACCTTAATAAAATCACATCCCATAGAATTATGTGTTTTTAAATCAGATATTATGTTTAAAATTTCAGTTAAAGTTGGTGGAAATAGAACCATAGAATCTTTTTGAGTATTCCTTTCATAATTAATTTTTTCTTGTTTATTGTAGTTATATACATAGTTTTTTGTTTTTTTTTGAATAATTACATTTTTTAGCTCTTGAAATATAGTCTTTATATCATATGTTTTTATTAATTTTAATATTTCATTATTATTTGTATTTTTCTGTTTATAATTTATTTGGTTTTTTAAAAAGTTCCATGTGTTTACATTTGCTTTCGGATCATCTTCGATTAATTTTCTATAATAATTTTTTTTTTATTAATAAAATTTTTAAGCCAAATTTTTAAATTTCGTATTATTTAATACTCTTTTTTTTCTAATTAAGTAAAACCGTTTGATAGGAAATAAAATATATTATTCAAGCTGTAGTTAATCGATTATCAAAAAAAGAAATGTACTATATATATTTCTATAGAAGTAACGACTGAGTATATTTGCAGAATAAAAAATTAATAAAAATATTAGAAAACATGCAGTTAAAATATTGTTTATAGATATATTCACATCATTGATTTAGAACATATCTAGAATTTTATTTACTTCCTTTAATTTATGTCTCATGGCTTTAAGATACTTGAGGTTTTTGAAAATTCAAAATGCTTTTCTGAAAATAAAAATTTTACTTTTTATTATTATTGTTCATCTTTGAAAGGAATGAAAATAGCTTAAGTTATAGAAATGATAATATAAAATAATTTTGATATTTCTGCACAATAATATTTAATTGTCGGAATAACATTTTATTAAACATCTTTTCTATAATATCATCAAAAAGAAATATTGAATAAATGAATTAATTTCAAATTATTATTTCTTCATATTTTAAAAGAATAGTATAAAAAATGTTATAAGAAAGTTCATTTTTATTATTTTAATTTTTTTCGATATAAAATTTAGCCGATCACTTTCCTTCCTTTGGCCCAACTTCATACGTGAAGTTTTCTCCTCCACCTCCTACATCGGAATGGATTTCATTGCACCTCTACCATCGGGTAATTTTCTATTTAGTCTTAATGTTTTCGATTTAGGCTGAATAAACAGCTGTCTGGTCGTAATTATTTAGTGAATGTACTAATACAAATTATATGTTGTAAATCTTAATGCACCTTGAAAAATTTGTAGAATACCGGTACTGTAGAAAACGAAAAATTCCCAATCCAATAAAATCTCCAAAATCAAAAACTAAACACCCTTGTATTTGCCAAATACAAAAAATACTAATCTCAAAAACACTAAATAAATTCTTCCCTCTTGAAAATACTCCCGAATAATCAAGAACTTCACACTTGACCTAAACAGTCATTTGATATGTTAATACTATGAAACATTTAAACTATTAAAATAATAATTTCCATGTCTACAAAGAATTCCAACTAAAGGACTTAAACCTAGACTCCCTTCATAAGCAGCAAATATCAAAAATACTATTAAAAAATTATATATTTCCACACCGTATCAAACAACACAGTCAAATCCTAAAAATTAACCCAATATTAAATATTCAATTCTTATCAGAACAACTAATAAATGCTTTCGATTAAAAACAAACATTATAACTCCTTCAAAAATTATAAAAGCAAAATAATAAATCCTCATCAATTTTTAATCTTGGATTTAATTCCACAAAGGAAAACACCATCCTTCTACCTATCATTAAATGAAAATTCGTTTTTTTATATTCAACCTTTTTTTTACAAGAAAGAAGAGAAAGTTTATCCTTTAACAATGTTTATATTAAATATTATGTTGATAAGTTCGTCTTGATGTCAACGAAAGTCTAAGATTATTAAAACTGTAGCGCAAGAGGCCCTGGGGTGCGCGAGTGGTTTAAGCTCCCAGCGATTCGCGGCCAATACACGATATTCCCGACGCTGAAAACTCTTTTCAGTTGTGCCTTGTTTTGTTTGTTGGGGTTCGTCATCTTTCTCGAAAGTCGATTGACTGCTTAGTTAATATCTGGCCTACTGCTATTTTTGAGATAGTTTAAACTTCCAGTAACGCTCCGATATCTAGTTTGCTCTTCGTGAGTCATAGATTTACTCACTCCAGTTTACAGCTTTCTATTATCTTCTAGGGGTGTAGTAACTCCTTTGCAGTCTTGCATCTTATTGGCATTCAAAAGATCAGAGATAAATTTATATTGATTTATCTCGAACTTTCCTTCTTGACGATTGTAATTAATTTCCATTCCTAGAAACTCATGAATGGTTCCCAACCTTTTGATCTTGTACATGGATTCTATCTTGTCCAAAGTACGATCTACTTCTTCTGAGTTCTTACTTAAAATCAAAATATCATCTATGTATACGATAATTATTACCTTTGACGATACACTGGTATTGATATATGTACATGGTTCTGACTTAATTGGTACAAATCCGATTTTACACAGTTTACCTTTTATTTCTTGGTACTGTCTCCCGGCCTGTTTTAGACCATATAATGCTTTCTGGAGTCGCACTCCGTTATATTTATCTAGATTACAAATTACTTCTTCTTCTTCTTAGCCAACGCCCACCCTTGGCTGTTGAGCCATTTGGTGAAGCGCTGACCAGTAAAGATGGGCCTCTTTAAAAAGATTATCGCAATAATTTTGGTTATGAACCAGAGCAGGGCATGTTTGCAGATGTTCAGCATTCATAAGTTCATAGCCACACAACAGATTACAAATTACTCCCTCTGGTAGGGTTAGGTATATTTCCTCCTCCAGATCTCCATATATATATGCCGCATTTATATCGCACTGCTTAATATGCCAGTTTTCGTCCGCAGCTACAGCCAATAGTAATCGGATGTTAGTCAAACTCGGGGTAGGTATATAGGCTTGATTATAGTCCATATATTTTCTCTGGGTGTATCCATTGACTACCAGTCTTGCTTTGTATCTATCGACCATCCCGTTTTGATGATACTTAACTCGAAAAATCCATTTCGAAGTCAAAGGTGTCGCATATCTTGGCACCTTTACAAGTTTCCACGTATCACGTTGACTAATGTTTTCTAATTCTTTGTGAATTGCATCTTTCCATTTTTCGCAATCATCACTTTCTATTGCTTCGGTGTAGCTCTGTGGTTCATTTATTTTAACTTGAAATGCAGACGCTTCAATGGGCTTAGATCCTTTTATTCTTCCTGATCTTAGTTTCATTCCCTCATCTTCACTTTCTTTATCGGATTTGGGCTATACTTCAGGATCTTCTAATACTTCTGCTTCATTTACAGTTTCCTCCGAGTCACTGGATTCAGTTTCACCACTTTTCTTCAATTTGAAGGCATCTTGATACTCTTGTGAAGTAATCTCTTTGGACTTGATTAGTTCGGCTCCTAATAAACCCTCAGTTACATAAACGTGGCTGGATTCTTCTAGCTTTCGTTCATCAGGTATCCATAGCTTGTATCCTCGTATTCTCGGCGAGTAGCCTACAAGTATGCCCTTAATCGCTCTGTCCTGGAACTTAGAAGCGCGTTGCATCTTTGGTATTTTTATGTATGCAACACAGCCAAATTTTCTCAAATGCTTCACATTCGGATCATACTTATTTTTGTTCCATACTTTTAGTGGAATCTTGTTATTTATGCTTTTGCATGGTGAACGATTCAATAAGTAATTTGCACACTCCACTGCAAATACCCAATAACAAAGAGGTAACTTTGAAGCAACTAGTAACGTACGAGACGTGTCTAATATTGTGCGATTATAACGCTCAGCAATACCATTGTTCTGGGGCGTATACGCTGAAGATAGACTTTGTTTGATACCCTTTTGCTTTAAGTAGGACATTAGTTCCTCATTCAAATATTCGCGACGTTGGTCGGACATTAATCTCTTTACTTTCAGACTCATTTGTCTTTCGACAAACTCTATAAAATCCTTTGTTTTCTGAGTCACTTCAGTCTTTGATTTAACCATATATAGAAATCCCCTTCTTGAGAAATCATCTATAAAAGTTAATATATATCTACTATTACAGGGGTTACTTATATCTGTAGGTCCACATAAATCTGTGTGGATGATTTCCGTTACATCTCGGGATCTAACATAGTTTAACCTTCTATGTGGTGAATCTGTTATTTTACTTAACTTACAGGGTTCACATACAGTTTTAATGTTTACAGTCTTAATGTCTATTCCCCTTAGAGGTTTCTCCTTGACAATATAATTCAGCTTTGAATACGAAAGGTGTCCTAACCTCTCATGCCACAAGGTGTCATGATCATACTCAGTCTTTACGTAACTACAGTGCACTGGACTTGCAACCCTTACTTTTGCATAAAATAGTTTATCTTTTAAGTATCCTTGGATAACTTTCTTCCCATATCTATCGGTCACTAGATAGTCATTCCCTTTAATGCTCTGAGTAAACCCATTTATCGCTAATTGAGAGGCTGATATTAGGTTAACTCCTAATTTTGGAACATAATAAGTATTATTTAACAATAAATTTACCTTTCTCTTCTGGTTAATTTAACATGATAGCTTCAGAATCCCTTTACACCTACTGCTTGTATTGGAGTTAAAGATGCTCCATGAATATTTACAGGCTCTGGAAGTTGTGTGTATTCTTGAAAATCATTTATGTTACAACTTATATGGTTAGTAGTGCCACTGTCAAGCAACCATATATTTTCTTTCATTTTGACCATCATGCACTTGGGTTCAGTCGGTATTTCTACTATTGCAGAATAAGGATTTTCTTTCCTTGAACCTTTTCTTTCACTAAAAACCTTCATTTTTACTTTGAGCTTTAGTTTTAAGCTTAAGTCTGCAATCCTTAGCCAAATGTCCAGGTTTTCCACAATTAAAACATTTTCGTTTGGTTTGCTACTTTTCAGCATAAGTTTTTTAGCTATTTATATCGCGCTGAGTGATCTCCCTCTTTCCATTTGACTTTCTATCCACTTCATGCATGAGCTTGTCTACTATTATCTCAAACTTGAACTGTGGTGTGTCTTCAGTCAACATTAATCCTTGAGCTGTAGCATAATACTGTGGCGGCAAACCCGATAGCAAAACCCAACATAGCTCATTTTCAGCTATAGTTCCACCAAGTTGTTCTAACTTTCACTAGAACCTTTATGTTCATTATTATGTCTACTAACTTGTGGCCATTCTTATAATTAGATATTTTATAGATTTCTCTTTTTAATCTAGTTATGTTGAGATTATCTAATTTATTATACTTGCTATCTAATTCCTTTAATAACTTACAAGGATCAATTTCTTCCTTGATCAATATCTTGTATTTATCTTGTAGCTGATTTACTATCGTGCCATATGCCCGCTCGGATTTATCTTTTAGTTTTCTTTTCTCAACTTTGTCTTCAATATTATCGATGTCACTGAGACATAAATTTGCTGCCTTCCACAGGCCATCTTTCATCAGCAGATTCTTTATTACTATACGCCATGTCGTATAGTTTCTGCCGTTAAACAACGTGCTATTATTTACAACTGTACTTTCAGCCATTTTATTAAAAACCACTATAATTTGTTATCCAACTATCTACTTTAATTTAAATGCTCAACTTTACTCTTACTTGCGCAGTGGAAGCGTGCTGGGCCCATAACCTTTTATTAAAAATACTTTAAATGGATTAGTTGCTATTATTATTATTCATTTAAGATACTGGTTTAGCAGAGGTGAATAAGGTTTAGTATTCGCAAATGAGCATTAAAAGTAGTAAAAATAAAGAGAGTGGAAACTTAACGTTTTTTTTTTCTTTATAAATGTATAATAACACAATTTACAAGTTCAGTTCATATGGATTTCTATTTATATTTTACTTAGAGTTCAAAGTCTATAAGTCCAACATTTATCTTATATGTCTCTTGCTTGGAAGAGAGTCCGCCAGTCTTCTTAATGTAGATCACAAGGCCCAAAATGATAGTCTTTCTAATTGGCTTCACCTAGTGTGAATTAATTTCTAAATTCATTTAAGTTCTACAACCTAATGGCTATCCACAATAAGTATATTATTTATCACTAATCCTTTTACACTTGTATGAAAATTAATGGCTTTTCTATCTAGTACAATCTTAATTATTATTAAGCCCCTTTTCACTTGTATGTAAATTAATGGCTTTTCTATCTAGTACAATCTAGCACTCGCTTATATATGACAGTGAATTATTTTACAGTTAATAATTCATTTTGTTTACTATCAATATATTTATGTAGATTCATTCAACTTTCTTAATTATAGCACAAGTTGAATTTAATTCTAAACAGCTATTAAATGTTAAAATTAGATAACATATATGTTTAACCCTCACTGTCTAAACTGTTCGCAAACGTTATTTTATTCAATAATTAATCTCTCCATATCGATGCTAAATCAGGTCGTTCGATGTAACCTAACTAAGTTTAACATCTAGTTACTAGATAGATGAATTAATTTGTTTTATTCGCACTAGCTTTAAATATTTAATAGTTCTATTCTGCAACGGAATTATTCCCATTTTGCATTAAATCACTTCCTGTCGTCTTCTTATTCTAACTTCGCAAGGTCGGTTGTTTTGCACGTTCGATTCATCTAAGCCTAACAAGTTCTGTCCCTGGAATCGTTTAAAATAAGTTCATACTCACAGGATAAGTTGATTTTACACAGACACATTATTTTCCTTTATAAAAGTCACTCTGCGATGGTACATCGGTAATGCCTGCCGGATATAATCGCCTTCTATGATCGGTTCCCATCGTTTCTTCATATGAACGCCATATTAGTTCGGAATTCTATTTGAACGAAACTTAAACATTATTTAATTTAAAGCTTACTATTATTACTTTAATTTGTAAAAAGCCCAATGCCATCTAAAGCTACTTTAGCTTCATCAGATATTAAATCTGATAACTCAATGGATTTGACCAGCATCGTTACGACACGACTGTGTCCTCGCTTGGCTCCAAGAATTAATTCCTTGTTACTCGCCGTTCCCGTAGCAACCAAAACTCCTCATTCACTTGACTTCCGGCATTCCCGCAGAAAGTTTTGTCGATTGCGTATTTTTTTTTTGATTGTAACTATATAATTTTACTTTAATAATATATTTAAAACATATATATTTACTATCTTTATTTTATTAAAATAAAATAAATATTTTACCACAGAACAAACTGAAAAACAACCGATCAATGTTAATCTCAATTATAGTGCTTAAAACTATCTTTTATAAATTATTTAGTTATTTTTAATTCCATCCGAAGAGAACCCCAGGTATCAAAAAATCCAGGAAGGAATGGCACTTGTTCATATGTTTGCTGCCAATGTGTCAGTACATGCAACAAAGGTATGATTACTATTATTATTTAAAACAATATTTATGTTTCAGACAATATTTCTTTCTATACATATGAGAATAATTAGACAATAAATTATAAAAATATTTCGAAAGCTAATTGGTTTGTAAAGTATTTAATTATACAATAATTATTAGGTTGCAGTTTCTTAATGTTGTAGAAAGTATAGCCAATGAGGAAAATATAGTCAATAAATTGTCACTGATATCTAATGCGATTTTTTTTCTGCCACATATCTAATAAAGTTGCGCAAAAGTAGTTCTCAAATAGTTCGTTTTCGAGCTCAGTTATTAAACTAATATTGCAGGGAAAAAAAAAGTGGTGGCAGCCAAACCGAAAAAGATTTTTTTAGGAATTTGATAAAAAAGCAAGATGTTTACCATTAGTTTTTGAATTAAAGTTCCTTTTTCATCTTTTGTCGTTGGTTAGTTTGTGAAGGACCAAGAAGAGGTTATTTTGCGTATTCATTTAGGAATAGTTTTATTATAAATCCTAATCAGTTTTATTATCAATGACGTCATCATCTCAGCGTCAGCATTAAAATTTATTTGAATATTTTTCTGCGCTCAGCTCAGCGCCATTACTCTATGCTATGGTGGAATCAAACATTTATCAAATAGGCTTAATATGCTTAAAGCAATTACAAAATACATTGATAAGTTATTACATGAAATTAATCATATTCTATGAAAATATTAATGTATAAAAATCAATTTCACTAAAAATAAATAGGCGGACTTTCAATAACAAAATTCCTTGTTGAGTATTTCGTTAGAGCTACCAACTAATTCACACGACAACATGATACACAGAGGTGTCTCCCCCCTAGACCTTATGGCTCACCCCCCCTCCACATTC
>JAFIDM010027448.1:195854-229020 GCA_023159025.1 Thereuonema tuberculata | reverse complement strand
AACCCCCCCAAAAAAAACGACTTTTACACTCTTAATATTTTTTAACCCCTCCCAAATTGAAATGACAACCAAAAAAAAAATAAAAACGACTTTTTCACTCTTAATTTTTTTCAACCCCCCCCCCAAAAAAAAAAAAATTTCAATGGCGCAGTCGGCGCCGTGACTCCCCGGCGTGGGCACCCATATGATACATATATATATATATATATCACGTTGTCGTATGAATTAGTTGCCGTATGAATTAGTTGTCGTATGAATTAGATGTATGTAGTTGACAAGAAGAGCTGCTAAAGCCTCTCGAAAGCTCCTGTATGCATTTTTAATATTATATAATCTTTTTAAACCACTTCAGTGGATTTGTCTATTTTAATTATAATTGAATGATGTAAAATAAACATCATATATATAAGAAAAAAGGCTTTCGTTTCGAGAATTCGAATTGCAATAATGAAAAAAAGTAATTTTTCGTCTGAATTCACGGTTTTTTAATTAATACGGTAATTTTCCTTAACAACTTCCTAATGTTAAATAACGTTTGAGATCCGAATTAGAAAATGGGAATTTCCTAAATCAGTAGAGTTGTCTAAGGCAAAATTTATTAAGTCAAAATTGAAGAAAAAGACCTTTAAAAATTCTTAGCTGTTTCAATCTTACCAAGTTCATCTTCAAACATTTTCACGAGATATTGAGACGAATTTCAGAAGTAATGAATCGTCAAAGTAACATTAACTAAGAATTGCTAAAATTTACGTTTAAAGTCAGATTTCCAACTATTAATAGCAATAACACTTTGATCGCACAATATACATACATGTAAATTGTTCAAAATCAAATATATTTTCCATGGCATTATTTACTTCATCAAAGTAACTAACATTAAAACTCATTTTCTTTTTCAGATAATAAATTTAGATTTACCAAAGAACCCCTGTAAAAATTCAGATGATGTCGAAAAATGTAGAGATCAGTGTATTGAAGACATGTTATATCATACGTTATCTTGTAGGTAAGTTAATATATTGATATTCTCTTTTTATCTCAATTTTGTTTTAATTTGCTGGCCAAAACAAACCCAGTTTATTCTAAAGCATTCTAAGAAAACTCAATGTTTTAATTTAATACAAATTTCCTTATTTTTTGAAAATCAAAGATCCCAACAGTTAACCAACAAAATGATACTGAAATAAAAGTCGGAGACTTGCTAAAAGCGTACGCCATGACAAATTTTCCTGTGAAATTCCAATTATCTTTTGTAATTGAAGAGTTTTTATCGTATTTCCTGTCATATTTTATATTGAATAGATAGATTTTTATGGAAAGGCAATATTTAATTAAGTTCTTTCATTGCTTTTAAAAATTAGAGCATGCATAAATTTTAGAAGTAATAATTATCAAATTAATAATTTCGAATACGATCTAAAAAGTTTAATGTACAAAGTGTTATTAATTAAAGTTCATATTTCGAAAGGCACAAATCAGAATTGAGGAACTAATCAGAAGAACATTTTTTGTTTCACATTAGGATGTTTGCGGCAATGGAATTTTCTTTTGAATCAAAAATATATGTCAGTTTCTAAAGTGACCACTAGTGCGATACAAGGCGCTGCAATACCATACTAGATAATGCAAATGATCAATGCCCGCTCTGCAACGTGATTCAAAAGAAGGTGCTATAACAGCAGATAGTTGAGGGACGCCTCACTTAATTGCATAATGTCAAATACTGAAGAATTGCGCATTTACCAAAATATCAGCTATGCCTTAACAGCTTAGGGCCATAACGGGTATAAAACCAGGCCTTTGACTGCAAATGATCTATGGATAGATCCCAAAATTTGACAGGTTCTTTAGATGGCAAGCATGGAAGAGAACAAGAGCTCGTCCAGACAGTGGAGGAATACCTTTAGTATTACAGGAAGAAAGAATGGAAAATGTAATGGGAAGATTTTCAATGATTAATCAATTGCTTAAACGTGACAAAGGTGCAGTGATTTCATGACAAAGGTGGTTAGATATTTTGACCAATAATTTCTTGATTGGACTGAACAGAAGGACAACTGGCCATGGAACATTTTGTATACTGACAAAATTCGTTTTCATCTGCATGGTAATGTGAATTCACACAACTACAAAGCCACACGTTGTGCGGCAGTTTATTCCCCAAAGGTAACTGTTTGCTGTGCTTTCACTGCTTCGTCATCGGACCTTTCTTTCCTAAAAGCTCGGTCCTGCGGGTCTCGTCCTGTGGGTCCGGCACCACTGTTAATAGCGAGCGTTGTGCATCTGTTGTAGTCAAAGAGGTGATTTGAATAGCGTCAGTGACTGGATCTTCATAAAAGATGATCCCTTACTATGTGCATCCATATCAAGCGATTTTCGACGTCGGTTTACCGAAGACAAAAACCACCAGCCACCATTGTACAACGTACAACGTAGCTAGCACGCTCACTGGATCTCTAATCCTGTGAGTTGTGTTGAGGGAACATTTAAAATCGTTGACATAGTCAATTTAGTGGACCTCAAAACCAGATTACATGAATATTCACAACATTTGGAGTGTGACTGTGCATTCTGTGATTGAACATGCGATTTTACCATTTTAGCATGTTGTCTATAGTGGAGGACTTAATGTTAATTTTTGCCCTAAACAAAATTTCAAAGCAACTGATTCCGTATGTCAAAAATGAAGTTTTCCGCTGACAGCCTTTCGAAGTGTGAACAATAATTATGAATACCCTGTACTTTTATTTTAATGTTAAAACTTACTAGAATAAATTAATAGAGTAGAGTTAAGCAGAAGCAAACTCTACAATATAACCAATTTTATGTAATTTCTTATTTTGCAAAAAGACGTATTTGTAAGATTCCAAATTCTTATAGGGAAATTATAATATATTTTGCAAAATTATTTCATTTTTTTCCCCAATATCTTTTTTTAGTTCTGTTGCTTTTGTATTTCGTAAATGAATCTATTAAGTTACATGTGTGGCATTTTGGGAAGATGAAATTTCAGAGGAATGTTTTATTTTATTTATAATAATGTTAAAATTAGACATCAAATACATTCCGATTCCGATCGACTTCTATTTAAATACTCTCAATCAGACCTGAACATATTGGTGCTGGTCACAGAATACCACTTTACCTCCTGCTATCTCATGGGCCATTTTCATGGAGAACCCGTTTATAAAAATGTTTACATCTGAATGACAACACAGCTGAAACAAAATAATAGGTAGAGCGAGAAAATTTAGGGCTAAAAATGTTTTTCTGCTACCAAATGAGGATATTTAAGACTATGGAAAATTTTTGACCCAAAAAGAATGTGAAGAAATGATGTTATCAAATCATTGCAAGAATAAAAACAAAGAAGTCTAGAAAGCGAAACTTTTCTAAGGTGATCCAGCTTACCAAAATATGATTCAAATGTTTTTCGAAATCCAAGCGATATAACAAAAACTGAAAACAAGTTGTAACAAATATAAGAAAACAAAAACTTCTTTAAAAACAGTAACTCAATAAAATGGAAAACGGTACTAAACCAAAAAGGGGAGATAAGAAGACGTAATGATTAAAAAGAAAGATGATATTACGCCTTAAATTAGCAAAAATTCTAAGATTCTATGATATAAACTAGGAAAGGGCTATTGGTGTAAACTTTTACATTTAATAAAAGATTTTCCCAATTTATAACGATGTCTTTTCCTATCGTGTCACAACATCTCCATATAATTTTTGCTGGTCTTCTTCTTCATTTTAGATGATATTTAGAATAAATAGGAGAAGCAATCAAATTTTAATTACTATGATCAGTCAAAAGCTGATTAGTATAAAAATCCGAAAATAATCTGCATGTCTTTAACTTCTCTAATATAATGATGTAGGTTCCTTTAATGAAATTTTCTCATTCACCTTTGCTAATCGAAGATCATTTTTGTGCTTCGATGTCCAAAAATAGCTCTTAGGTCATCAATTTGTGTAAGAAAAATAGCTTATTTTGAAGATTTGTCAGCTTCTTCATTCCCAAATGGAACCTAGCAGTGCAGTCATCCCTCGACTTACGTCCAAGTTCCCGTTCAATCCGGTATATAATTCAAGTCGATACATTAAATCAACTGAGATATAAGGGTTAGGGACTTACCCATAATTAGTATATTGTCCCAAGCACTTTATTCAGTAAAACCTCGTTAAGTCGTCACCCGGATAAGTCGTCACTCCGCTTAAGTCGTCGTTTTCCTTTGGTCCCGACAAGGTCTCATAGACAATAATGTAAAATAACCCTCTTTTACTCGTCACCAAATTTAATTCTATTCCGGATAACTCGTCAACCTCAAAAATGGCGAAAAGCATCTTTATTCTCAATTTTGCCTGCTATCTTTTCAGCCCCGCCCCTTCACTCTAAGAAAGCCTAGCCTTTACGGGAAATTTTCACGTGGGAAATTCACTTGGGAAATTACACACTTCTCGCTGCGATTCTTGTCAAGAGTAGACGTTTTTCTTGACCGTTACTGGGTGTGATTTCATTTCATAGCCAGTAAGCCCCGAAAATTTAAAAGCGATTTGAAATTGTTCTTCTTCCTCCAAATGTAACTGCACTTCTTCAGCCTTTAGATCAAGGGGATAATTCTTGACTTTAAACGAAAGTACAAAAAAATGCTTGTAAAGGACATGATAAAAGCATTGGATAGGAACGAAAAGCTAGAAGTTTCGGTTTTAGATACGATTAACTATGTGCACAAAAGTTGGAGTTCCATTTCATTACAAAGTGTTTCGAATTGTTTCCGAAATGCAGGGTTCAGAAAGTTATTTCCAGATAATCAGCACCTTCATCAATCAACACTGTTGGATTATTTTAATGCCAGTAAAAGAAAATAAAATGTGCTAAGTATAAAATGTATCTTTTTTTTTTATTTTCCACTCATTCATTTGCATATATTGATTTCTGAAAATATTGTTTTTCTCACCGAATCCTACAGCAATTAATATAAATATTGTATTTCAGAGTTTTTTTTTTTTTTTTTTTTTTTTTAAATGCCCACTCCGCTTAAGTCGTCAAAAGTGTTCGGTCCCTTGAGTGACGACTTAATGAAGTTTTACTGTATTTCAATGATACTGGATTATTAACAATTATTATTGATAAAAACAAGAACATTATTTAATCAACGCATACGGTAGTCCTGTACATAACGTAGCGAGATTTTTTAACAGAATTGTGAATAAGTTCAAATTGCCAAGGGAAGATGTTATAATTATAGAAACACTAAAGATTTGGAAATGAAATTACAGTATTTGTATCTCAAAAATAAGAGAAAATGTTATCTTTATTCCTTAAACATTGACAACATGTATTCTAATATTCCTGTTGAAGAAACTTTGCAAATTGTGGAAAAACTGGCATATGAGAATAATGAAATATTAATGAATCTAAATTTAAATAACATTGAATTTATGAACTGGATTAGAATTATTACTTGCAAAACTTATTTTCAACACAAGAAGAAAATTTTCAAACAAATTAAAGATTTTCCAATGGGTTCGCCTTTATCGGGTAGCCTATGTAATATTTTCATGAATTTTTTTGAAAATGAGGTAATAAAAGAATCAAAATTTAATTTTGAATACTACAGATATGCTGACGATATATTGGTTAGATGGTACGGAAAAGGCAGTTTCAGAATTTTTTTAACTTTATAAATGGAAAGAATGATGACATAAAATTAAAATTAGAAGAAGAAAAAGAAGTAAAAGATTAATGTATGTCTAATAAAAAAGAATATTAGTAATTTATATGTTAAACATCATCGGAAAGAGTTCCAGAGCAATCATATTTTAAATTTTAAGTCTAGCCATAGCTTTGTAATTAAAAAGAATATTATAGATAATTACATTTATAGATTAGACAGAAATTCCAGCCAAAATTTAGATTTTGAAAATGACATAAGAAATATGATAATAAAAATAGAATACTAAACCCTTATTTAAACAACAGCAGTTGGGAATTAAACAAAATTTGCAAAAGACATGGAATAAATGTGACATTTGAATATCAGAACAAATTGAAAAATATTTTATGCCATAAAATACATGAAAATAGTCAAAATGGGATTAATATACCAATGAGAATGTCTTAATTGCCGTAAAATTTATTAAGAATTTTATTAAATTTATTAAATTTATTGGAGGGAGTAAAAGAACGACATTGAAGGAGCAAAAGAACACATATACTGTATTAAAAATAAATTAGAGTACAAGTCTGACGTAGCTGATCATTGTTCTCGAATGGGCCACTGGATTAAAGATGAGGTCAATATTTTAATGTTAGAAAAGGATTGTAAAAAATATTGAACAGCTTCATAATAAGAAATACTAGAACATAAATTTTAATAAAAATAGTGGTTTAGAAGTAGAGAGCATGTTTGTAAAATTAGCTAAGGAAATGGTAAAACAATTAATCAAAGGAATCATAAAATTTGTAATAATTGATCAATTCAGTCAATTGTAAATTACACCCTCTGTTCCGAAATACTGTTCCGATTTGCATTCAAAGTAAAGAATTATTGAAAATAAATTATGTTGTTAATTAAACACATTTTTTATATAAAATTTAGACGTTTTTCTATAATTCAATATCCATTTTACGTCGATAGTATACCCTACTACATCATATAATTATTAAAAAAAAAAGTTTTTTTTTTAATGAAAAATTTTGTTCCAAAATACTGTTCCGATTTGTTAAAAGTGAATTATAACCTTGAAAATTTAATACAATTTTCTCGTTTTCAGTGAAAGACAGTAAAATAGTAACAGTATTTTGAAAATTCTAAACCAGTATTAGATAGCTTTAATGTTTGAAGATATGTTTGGAAGTTGTATACTGAATAAAGTCTTTTTATCGCTTCAAGATTATATGTCAGAAATATTGAAAGTCAACGGAGGAAATTGCTACAAACAACCTCATATTGGTTTTGGAAATAATCGACTAATCAACCAAGGAATCTTGCCAATTTCTTATTTTGTTGAACAAAGGGTACTGGAAAACCTTGAATTTGCCGTTTTGATCACTCAGACCACATGTTTGGGTCCATTGTGTCCCCTCATAAAACATTGATGACGTCAATGATTATTCTTCAACATAAGGTTGAGTTTCTGTGGTCATGAAGAGTTCTGTAGAATTACAGAAAGATGAAATGACCTTAATTAGAAGTGGAGATGTTATCAATGGTAATACGAAATCTGCCAAAGAACTCCCATCTGCTGGAGGTTTCGGTGTATACCGTCCCTCCTCTGAAGTTTCGTGGAAGCTAGCTTCCTCGTTAGTACCCTAGATAGGGAAGTCTTTGGAGGTCTCTTCTTCAGAGCCCTCCATTGTTACGGGGGAAGAAACAGTCACCCTGCGGAGACCACCATGCGCAGGGAAGGCCATTTTTTTATTTACTCCAGGATGCGGCCTGGTTTCCTAGAGGCACCGTTGAAGACACTATAACCCCAGTGCTATCCATCCATCGGCACGGTCCGCTTAACACCTTAGATTGGGGGGGGGGGGAGTCTGGTTCGGGGTGCAGAGCACTGCTTCGCCTCACACAGTGTCCTCGGACCCCGCGGAGACGAAGATTTCCACTATCCACCACCCGTGGACCCGCCTGGTTGCTGACATCCCGAAGCTCCCGGGTACAGTCTAATGACTATCCCCGGCCTGGATAGATAATAAAACAACGAACTCAAAAATTGTAAGTAGGAAACTTATATTGATTTTCCAGTGACGGATTATCAGGCAAATTGGATTTAGTTGGCAAGATACTTAGGAAAAGAGTCACAAGATACAAATCATCTGACTGATAAGAGAATTGAAATGCGTAGTTTAATTACAATGGACTGTTTTGATTTAATGTTACTGAATGGAAAGTTATTATTAATTATTTATTAAAAGAGTTATTAAAATAATTATTTCAGCTAAAACGGAGAAGAGGGTACAAGCCAATCGCAGTGTTCGGAAGGATACGTTGCGGAGCGAATTAGCCTAAGAAACAACTTACATGCTATTGAGTTCCGAAGGAACGAATCTCGATTCCGATTAGCTGTAGGTTAGAGAAGTTAGGTCTACTCAGCTGGAGGATGTATCTTTTGGTAAATTTCGAAAAAATTTTGGCCCTTTCTAATTTTTTTCCGAATCGGAAAGTAGTTCCAAAGCGGCCATTACCTCGAAGGCTTGTACCCTCATCTCCGGTTTCACTATTATTTCAACTGAACTACTTAAGTGAAGTAGGAGAAATTAATAAGTGAACCTTTTTGTTGCAACGGAATCGTCCGCAAGACGCGAGAACTAATTCAGATTATTATTTATTCATTAAATCAAAGAATATTAATTTAAGGAGTGATTAGTTGAGCATTGAAGAGAACAATTAAATTATAGGAGTGAACTATTAGTGATTTTGTGATTCAAGATAATTAAAGTTTGCAGCTACGTAAGTTTGAAATGACGTATTCAAGAATAGTGATTAGAGTGATATTAGTCATCAGTACGCAGCTTATATACTTCACACAAGTGAAAAGCCTACTTAATATTTTCATGTGGTTGAAAAGTCAAGCGCCATTAATTAATTCACACAGGTGAAAAGCTATATTCAGATAGACTCTTTCACACAAGTGATAAGCCATTAAATTAATTATTATTTCACACAGAGGTGAAAAGCAAGTTTTAGATTAATTTGTTCACACAGGTGAATAGCCAGTTTCATGAGTGCATTAATACGGACAGTATTAGAACTATTTTAGAGAAGCCATATTGAACTATTACGAGTTTATGATTATAGGAGAAGTAATTGTCTTCAGGACTTCTACTATTTTAATTCCCAGCATCCACTCAATAATTTATTTTTACTCATACACAGTAGTAGTGCTCTGCTAACCCCAGTAATAGATATTTAAATACCTCTCTCTATCTATATCTATAGAGCATAATAGTAGTAATAATCAGCGTGTTGAGTATTTTTCATGATTGTTGACAACTATGTCTACGAGATGTAAGTTCACCTGAGAACACATTATTATCAAACAAACTTGGAAAAGGAAGTAAGGAATATGCTTTCGAAAATCCGTTGCATTAAAAAATATATTTTATTAATGTTTTATGAGAGTTAGAAGTAGTATTTATTTAAATTATGATAAGCAGAAGAAGAGATTTAAAGAAGATATATGGATTATATATTTTTTGCTAGTGTTTGCCTATAGATACGTTCCAATTAAAAAATCTTCAAAAGACTGATATCAGGAGGGTGAAACTGTAGTCTTCTGGACGATGTAGTTTAAAAAGTTCTATAGTTGCGTAACATCAGCTATCCTATCACAGTAATTGCCTTGATTATTGAATATCTAATTCTATCACCCCTTTCAATTCACCCCTTTCGATGATGATAATAATAATAATAACATTACTTATTATTCACTTTAGGTCAATCGAAGTATCTTTCTCCAGTTCTCGATGTGACTGATTGACGTCTTCACCGCGTCGATCCAATCTCGACCTGTGATCGCTTCGCCCTTCCGATCGTATTACTACTAGCTCTCTCGAAACGAGGCTCGTTCGAGCCTTTATCTTTAATTTACTGTGACGTCATAATTATTCAAAATTTATTTTTTTATAATTTAATTGACATTTGAAGCCGTTTATAAATATTATGGATTAATTTACTAATCAAATAAAATATCTTCAAAATATCTATCCCCTACTTTTCTTCAAGGTTAAGGAAAGTAGTTTTCTAGTTTATTTGATATCATTTAGTAGTTTTATCAATGTTAATTCTTTCACAGGCCACTGATAATTTCCAGAAAGAAAGCAAAAGTCTTTCTGGGGTTTTTAGAGTTCTTTCTGGGGTTTAATTCTATTTGTTCTACATTCACAAAATTTCCAAAATCTATTCCAAAGTTTTTCTATCTTTTTAATAGATGTGGCTTTAAGAATAACACAGTCTAAGTCTTCAATGAACATATGGGCAAGAGATTCTCCATTATAAGGAGCCACAAGGTCGTATCTAAGATCCTCTCTTGTGTTCACACTATATTTCTGAGCAGTACCAAGAGCATCGTTACAAAAATGTAGGATCAATATTAAATAATAGAGATTCACTGGACATCTTTTTTCTCGTAAGATTATGAGAATTGAATGTGGGCGTAATTAAAGGTATTTGCTACATATAAACAAAAATTCATCAAAGCAAGGTGTTTGGTAGGCTTCACGTCTTCTATACCGTACTATTCAAGAGGTTCTAAATAGCAGAAAAAGGGTTGTGATTTCGACAAAAGCAAAATTACTTATTAGATAAAATGTATATTTTATCTAATACACATGAAGGGAATGGTGGAACAAAGCCTGGACGGAATGGTGGAAGAGCAGGAAGATAAAGGATGGAGAGGAGAAAATAAAGAAAGACTTGTATGAGAACAAGAAAAAGGAGTGCAGAAGAATAATACGGGAAGAGAAAGAGAAGGCATGGGACGACTTCACAAAGAAACTGGAAGAAGATGCAGAAAGGAACAAAAAACCCCTTTACAGAATGATGAGAAATAAGAGGAAACCAACTGAAGGGGCTTCAATATTGGAAACAGAAGAGGGAAACCCAATTGAGACAGCTGCGGAGATAAGGAAGCTGTGGAAGACCTATTTTAAAGACCTTTTGAACAACAAGGAACAGGAAAAAGAGTCCGCCAAGGGAATCCAAGTGGAGATAAGTAAAGGTGAAAGGTCAAAAGGAAACCCACCATCATGGCAAGAATTGGAAGATGCGATAAAAGTAATGAAAAATAATAAGGCAGGTGGGCCGGATGAAGTTACTGTAGATATAGTGAAACCTGCAGGACCAGTGAGAGTACAATGGTTGTATAGAGTGATGAGGGCAGTTTGGAAGGAAGGCACAGTGCCTGAAAATTGGGGAAAAGGAGAAGTGATACTGATTTTCAAAAAGAGGAGCAGGAGGCTGTGTAAGAATTATAGAGGAATCACCTTGATGAGCCAATACGCTAAAGTGTTTGAAAGAATTCTCCTGAACAGAATGAAAACTAAGTGCGAGGGATTGTTAAGTGAAGAATAACATGGTTTCCGGTCAGGAAGAAGCACAATAGATTTGATTTTTTTTCAGTGAGACAGATGGTGGAAAAGAAGTGGGAATTTGGGAAGAAGGTGTATATGGTGTTCATTGACATAAAAAAAGGCTTGCCTTATGGTGAACAGGAAATATATATGGCAAAGTCTAGAGGAACTGCTAGTGGATCCATACATAGTGGACTGGATAAGAGAGATATATAGGGTGAACCGGTGTAGAGTAGGAACAACGGAAGGGCCAACTGGATGGTTTGAAATTCAGAGGGGGCTAAAGCAAGAGAGTGTTTTATTATCGCCAATGCTGTTCAATATAATAATGGAATGGGTAGGAAGAAAGGTTAAGGAAAACCTACAAAAACAGAATAAAGACACAAATCATATGATCTTCACTGATGACATGGTAATATGGCGTGAGGAAATTGTTGACGTACAGAGGGAACTGGATGAATGGACTCAGCAACTGACACTGGTGGATCTTGAAATTAGCGAAGAGAAAAGTGAAGTGATGGTGGTGGGACGGGACAAAAACCTGGAAAGGGATATCTGCATAAACAACAAGGCATTGAAGATCACAGATAGATTTACTTACTTAGGGGCCGAAATAAAAAGTGAAGGTAGAGTGGAGCATGAAATCACAAAGCGGTTGGAGAAAGGGGGAAAGCTATACCAGGGAGTGAGACACCTGAAATGGGAATAAAAAAGTCGCAAGGAAGGCAAAAGAGATAATATATAAAATGTATTAAGTGCCTATAGTCACCTACGCAGCGGAGACATCGGTGATGAATGCTAAAGACTGGAGTAGACTTCAAGCTGGGAAGACTAGATTAGACAGAGTGAGAAATGAGGATATCAGGGAGGAGTTGGGAGTCAAAGTTTGAAGAAAAAGGTGGAATAGGAAAGGCTGAGGTAGTTGGGGCATGTGAACAGAATGGAAGATGGTAGGACTCCTAAGGTCTGGCAAGAGTTAAGAGAAGGAGGAGGAGACCAAGAGGGAGACCGCGTAAGCGATGGCTGGATGATGTGAAGTACAACCTGGAAGAGAGAGGCATCCCATGGGAAAGAATATATAGAGAAGAAGCTTGGAGGAATAGGGAGAGGTGGAGAGGCTTAGTTAATTCCTAGACCCATAACTGGGTGAATGGGAAAGGATATGTATGTATGTATGTATAAAATATGTATTCAATCTTGATATAATATCAAGATGTATTCAATCTATTTATCTAAAGCGACAAAGCTAAAAGTTCCCAATAATATATAAACAACACGATAGGCACATTCTTAAACAAGGACAAGAAAACGATAGACCAACAATTCATCTTGAAAATGAAAGGAACCATTTATGGAATTAGATGGCAATCAGTACCACCAAATCGATCCAAATGTCTCTACATAGGAAATTCGAAAACGGAATTGGGCATCCGCAAAAATGAACACTAAACGCCGTAAAAAACAAAAATAAAGCATATGGCACCGCCTCTCACTGTATAATAACAGGCCATTTCTTGGACACTCAAAATATTGAAATACTTGGACAAAGAAAAATTAGATATTTAAGAGAGTTTTAATTAAAGTTATACATTGTGTGTAGACTGTATAAATATAAAAAAATCATAAAAAAATGATTCATAGAACTTCCTAAGGTAACAATCCTTTTCTGTGGTAAGGATTATTGGTTTGTCCTACATAATTTCATGTCCTGTTTTTTAATAATCCCTACCACAGAAAAGGATTGTTACCTTGGGAAGTTCTATGAATCATTAATAATCAACACGCACAGATGTTACAATACAGATGTATCAATTCGAAATGCATTATTGTATGATTTAAAATGATTCTGTCAACTTGATGTATTATTAAGAATATTCTTTGTTATTATGTTGTAGTTTTGATTACTTATGTTTTAAATATGTTTTTCTTTATATTTGCATCTGAAGACGAGAAAATAATTTCGAAACATGTAATGTGAAGATATATTTTTGCTTATCAAGACGTGTGTGTTATGGTCTCTTTTATATTGAAGAGAGTTTTATGAATCGGGAATGATTCGTCTATTAAAATGCTACAACCAAGATTTGTCAACTAAAAATGTACTAGAATACGGCATATAATGAACGCATTGTCCACTCATTGCAAGACAAGTTTTCTCAACAAATACATCACAACAGAAGACTATTTCCAGCCATGACTACTTCCAACAATTACCATTCACAAGCAAGATTTATCAACAAACACATCTCAGCAAACACATCACAACAAAGACTTTTTCCAACCGTTACAGAAATTCACACAGCCGCCATGTTACATCCAAAAGAAAGACTTTAAATGTAAGGGGGACCCAAACTGGAAAAGGGAACCTGTAAAGAAGTTCCGAAACGTCTTTGTTTATTTATGTAGGTAATCAATTTACATACCTTTTCTTGACCAGTGCCAATGTAGTAGGCATAATAATATTTAATATACTGGCACGTTAAATAATCTCATATTTACTCAGGACAATGGCCACTATTGCCCAAGTATATTTTAAATACCAACATGAAAAACGTGATATTAGACTGTTTTTGACCACTCATAAACGTATCGAAGCCGCAAAAGCATCGCAATATTCAATACTATCTGTAAGAAGGAAGGATTAATACCAGTAGGCTGCCATGTACATATTCCCACTAAAAACAAGAAAATTATCACCCTTCGAGAGAAGATTCAAAGGTTAAAGAGAGGAGATAGAATCACCGAAGCCCATAATAAAAAACACCGACTTATTGCACTTTTGAGACAAATAGCAGGGAAATTTGAATCCACACTTGAACGCAAAGACTTTGTTACGGTCTTGATTAAAGGAGCAAATTTGGCATATAAAGCTAAAAAAGCTATTACATCACGACAATGTCGGAAATTAGGGAAAATGAAGATGCAACAGCATCCAACAGAATGTATTTTAGTAGAGAATAACAGAATTATTAACGATAATGACATCGTCCTAACACCTGTACAGAAAAGTATCTTAAACAAAGGATTTAAATTTAATTTAAGTATTGAAAAAGTTAATATTATTGACACTATTACCAACCTTGAAGCACAGATTAGATTTATTAATGACAAAGAAGGACGATCCAGGATCAGAACTATAGGCAGATTAGT
The DNA here is from genome assembly GCA_023159025.1 of Thereuonema tuberculata. Lineage (NCBI taxonomy): Eukaryota > Metazoa > Arthropoda > Chilopoda > Scutigeromorpha > Scutigeridae > Thereuonema > Thereuonema tuberculata. The sequence goes on along the minus strand of JAFIDM010027448.1, from coordinate 214,787 downwards.
TGGAAGTCACAAACATAAAAAAAGAACACCATCCATCTTATGTAATCAACAACTTGATGAACTTAGGAAATTACAAACCCAGAATGATAGGATTGTATTCACAATAGCCGACAAAGGAGGAGCGATGGTTATTTTGAATAAATCAGATTATATCAGCATGTGTGAAAAGTTCATTAAAGATCAAGAGGGTTTCCATGCCACAAAGATCACTGAATCTCGGGTCCTCAATGAATTTAAAGACAAGATAACTAAAATATATAACCTAGGTATCATAGACACCAATACAGCTCAAGAATGTTATGAAACTAATAAAATCCTACTTAGGTTTAAAGGATTACCAAAGATATATAGAGAAAGATGGTAACCTATTCAAATTAAGACCTATTATAAATTGTAAAGGCAAACCCATTACTGTCATCTCATACCTAATAGAGAAACAGATCAAATGCTTGGATTATCGATAACCGTTTTCAATTACTAATAGGCAACCTATCCTAGATTTTGTTAAAGATAACCCTGTCAATCCTAATACACAAATGGTATTGTATCTCTTGACGTTAAAAACTTATACACATCTCTCAACCTCATTCTGGTAGATAGAGCATTGATCTACGTATATGAACGCAGCGAAATTTTATCACGGAAACAAGCTATGATAAACTTTAAAGGATTATTGCAGTTGGTGAATCTGATGTTCCACTTACAATATTTTGTTTTCAATGAGGATTATTCATGGATTATTCAGGATTATTCATGGGATTACCATCCTCAGCAGTACTGGCGGAGGTAGTTATGAATTTTATAGAATATATTGTCATATCCATTGAAAACGTATATCACAATGTACACTATTTTTGCAGATACGTGGATGACACATTTATGGTAGTGAATCTAAATTATGTAAACACCATTCTTTCTTACTTCAATTCGATCCATCCTAAAATACAATACACCATGGAGACAGCCAATGAAACAGGAATATCATTTTTGGATATACACATCACACCACAAGACACCAAGTACGAAACATCTGTCTACCGGAAAGAAACAGACGCACTCATTACCATCAATTTCAAGAGCGCTGTTCCGATGTCATACAAGAGAAACTCCATTATCATGGCTATTGACAGAGCTAATAAAATATGCTCCAATAAACAAGCACTACACAAAGAATATGTTAAGATCCAATATATCTTCCAAGCAAATGGCTTTCCTGAATTTTTAATAAAAAGATGGATAAAAAGTTTTAATGCAAACAAAATCAAATATGGCACTTTACATAATACCGGAGAAGTTAGTTCGACCAAAAAAATGACTCATATACAACGATACGCAACCATCAAGTATGACGAAGACCTTATACACAGGATAAAGCCAATCATGACTAGTGTAGGTATAGGCATAGCCTGCAAACCAAGCAACACGATAGGCACATTCTTAAACAAGGACAAGAAAACGATAGACCAAAAATCCATCTTGAAAATGAAAGGAACCATTTATGGAATTAGATGTCAATCAGTACCACCAAATCGATCCAAATGTCACTACATAGGAAATTCGAAAAGGGAATTGGGCATCCGCAAAAATGAACACGTAAACGCCGTAAAAAACAAAAGTAAAGCATATGGCACCGCCTCTCACTGTATAACAACAGGCCATTCCCTGAATACTCAAAATATTGAAATACTGAAATATCTAATTTTTCTTTGTCCAAGAGAGTTTTATGAATCGGGAATGATTCGTCTATTAAAAAGCTACAACCAAGATTTGTCAACTAAAAATTTACTAGAATACGGCATACAATGAACGCATTACAAGACAAGTTTTCTCAACAAACACATCACAACAGAAGACCATTTCCAGCCATGACTACTTCCAACAATGACCATTCACAAGCAAGATTTATCAACAAACACATCTCAACAAACATATGACAACAAAGACTTTTTCCAACCGTTACAGAAATTCACACAGCCGCCATGTTACATCAAAAAGAAAGACTTTAAATGCAAGGGTGACCCAAACTGGAAAAGGGAACCTGTAAAGAAGTTCCGAAACGTCTTTGTTTATTTAAGTAGGTAATCAATTTACATACCTTTGCTTGACCAGTGCCAATGTAGTAGGCATAATAATATATAATAATAATAAATAGACCTATATTTGTCTAAACATTCACTATTGGCTACTTCCACTATTTTTTTATTTACGAGAAAATCCTATGCTGAAGATGCTGTATTTCTTACTGTATGGGGCCCATACAGATAAGCCCCATATTCCATAATTCTGATGAAAGAAATGGAAGGGCTCCTGTACGGATTATATAAGGGCCCTCAACGGAGTCTATTGATAGCTTCTCTTTCACTTCTGGAAGATTTTTTAACTTTTAAACAAATACGAACAAGTTCCACTTTATCTTTGGTTAAATTTCTATCATATTTTCAAATGTTCTTTTTTTCGGGAGATAATCCTCGTAGATTTACTAAACGAGTTCTTTACATTGCTCTGGTGATAGACATCTGATCGTGGTTGCCGTTTTAATTTTCTAACATAGAGAAACGTTATGCTGTCAAAATCAAATTAACACAAATTATATATTAAAATTTTAACTAAAAAAAAATAAAAATTATGACACCAAAATTTTTTACAGTTGACCTCTATGTCAAAAGCTTTTAAAAATCTCCGAAAACAGGAAGTGACGGTTACAACACGAGCGCGCATAGCAGTGAAATGTGAAAACACATTCAGTTTCTGTTTCAAAATGCTCAATTTAAATAATGGTATTATTTTAAAGATATGTTTAACATTTTAATACATATATTAAACATTCTGGTAAGACTTTTAAAAAAGTATACTTTTTGGAATTATACTTCATTACAAAACATTCAAAACATAGAGCAATTTCGCACCAACGTGATTTGATTACAGACAATTTTTGTGAAATGGAAATTCCCATTTTCATTCCATTACCAATGTGTAATTTTGCAGACATTTAGTGAAATCTTTTACTTGTCTGAAGAAATACACATTGTTTGGTTGACAGATGGGACAGATAAGTACAAAGTAATGAAATCACTTTGAAATTTTATTTTATTTTATTTTATTTTTTACATCTTTATTTTTCTTATTAATTTCAGTAGATTTTTCTTGCATGTTCCTAATTTTCAAATTAAAAATCGTAAGAATCGAAAATAAAATACTACTTAAGGGATGACTTGTGAGTTTATTCGGTTTTTGCTCATAGCCTTTTATCCAGAGGTGACCCTGTTAACTTTTGGTTATCATTGTTTTTCTTTTCTTGAAAATCTGAACAATTTGATATGTCACGTTTGGGTGAAAATAACGAAAAAGGGAGGACTTCCAGCAAGCGTACAAGGAAACATCAAAAACGCACTCAAGAACACATATCGTGCTCGCGTTCACAACATCCTCAAAACACAACTCAAAGCCAGAAATAAAATTAAAACCATCAACACTTTTGCCATCCTCACACTAACATATTCCATCGGCATAATCCCATGGACAAACACCGAACTCGAAGCGATAAAATCTTCACTAATACGCTGTTATCAGACGAAGAAGTTATCTACGTTCATTTGCATCCTACAGGACACAATTTCTCATTGCATTTTTCTTGTGGAATCAGAAATATAAATCTAATTAGTAACCTTGCCAAAAATTGAATATTTTGGGTTTTCAGAGATAATCTTTAACATGTTTCCTCTCATCGCATTTAATGTTACATTAAATTTATGCTTAATGTAAATGACAGTGTGAAGGTGCATTAAATTTTTTAATATGTTAAAAAAAAGTATAAAATAGAATGCGTAAGTATTCAAAAATTGTATCACTTAATTATATATGGTTTAAATTAGGATATTTATTAATTTTTTTTCCAAAGAAAAGGGATGCAAAAATCACTGTGTTCCCATCCAGAATGGTTAGTAATTATGATGTAAGTCAGGATCCAACAACTCACATATCATTTTCCCAAATCACATAGGGGCACATTTGGAATCACAAAGTAAACATTTATTGGGGACACTAACATTCCTTTATAGATTAGTAGCGATTTAATCTTCATTCTAATTCTGAAGTGAGTGTATTACAATATGTCAACCAACAAACTTAACAGAAATCTTACTTTGAGAACTTAGTTAGAGAAGTTAGTGAACGTAACTTAACTTTTTTATTCTCTATATAAAAATTGCGGAATGAGATTATAACAGCACTAAGATAGTTTGATCGATGAATAATTATAGAGTTTGGACCTTGTATCCAGGATCTGAATTTTGAAATGATTGTTAATAGTGTGTCACTTGAGTAAAAGTAGGCAATGGTAAGCAAGATTCATACACATCTGTCTATCACTACGCAAATGGAAGACAATTAACTGGAATTTAAGTAAACATTGTGATTTCTGGAAAAAAGAATTTTAGAAATTCTCAATTTGATAATCCAAAACATATCTGGCGATTGCCTGCATTATTTGCTAAAGTTATATTTATTGTATATGTTAAAATTTTATTATTTATTGGTATGAATACTGTTTACAGAAGACTAATTCAAGATTAATTCAGCTACTTTATCGCTAAACATAAAAATATTTTTTCTGATTTCTTATTAGGTTGCCTTTTCTGAACAGTTCTCTACCGGAATGTAATTCCAGTCAAAGTTTTAATGAATCCATTATGGCATCAATACAGATAATGAAAAAGAAAGCAGACTGTATTCGCCATTGTCCAAGGAAATGTGAAGAATACATCTTTGAAATTTCTTCTGATGTGATATCGATGACAGAAAGCTATCTTAGATATTTTTTCACGAATAACAAAATAAGAATTATAAAAGAATTTAATTGGTATACGTTTGCAAATCTTTTATCCGACTTAGGAGGAATTCTGGGAACCTTCTTAGGATTTTGTTTTCTGAATTGCATAGAGATTTTTGAATTCTTCTATTACAAGTTTAAGGTAATTTTAGATGTTTCAGCCTTATACCCTTCTTATCACTACTAAAACTAATACTAATTTTTAGGGTAATTAAGTTCACGTTTGCAGTGATGACGATATCTGGATCGTAAATGATAAAAATAACAATAACAGCGATATTTCCAATTACTTCTTTTGCAAGAAGTAAAGCAGTTTTCGCATATGTACATATGTCTAAGTTTAAGATTTGTACGAAATTAGCTTTCGAATTGTGTCATTTTGTTAATTTGTTCAAGTTTTAATTTATACACAAATTGATCTGTCATTTCTTGAGCTTTTATAATGAAGTAAACAATAATCTTCATTTGGTTAAATCAAAACTAAAAATTCTAATTTTAATATAACTATTATTTACTTTTGTTATTTTACATTTTTACACATAATGCTATGCATACATTAATTGTTGCTATTAAATTCATGTTTGGTTCTCTATTTGTATGAAGAATACTTATGGATATTCTTATGCCTTACACGAAACAGTTTTCGTATTGTTTTCGTTTTAGAAACAGCAGCATAGTTGTGATGATACGCTTATATCATCACTTTCATGTCAAACGATTAAAGAAGTATGAAGAAATGCTTCATGTGATCCGTGTTGGTTTTTGAAGCTTTTTAATAGCGGAAAACCACTCGGTGATGAGATCTAAAACTTTCGATTTTCGGTTTTAAGTATTACGGTATTTAAAACAGTATTACCGAACACAATTTCTGAAAGGCAAAAACGTTAATCTAAATTGTTAAAACAGAAGTGTTTTCGCAGTTGTAATATGAAGTTTGACGAAAACACCACGTAAGATTTTCAATTAATCGAGCTTGATGTCATCTAAGGAAGTTAAGCTGCTTGAGCTTTCTAATATTTACAGCAGATTTAGTAGGTATAAAACAAGTATATTCCTTTTGTCTAAAGCCGAATGCGATTGGATTAGGTAAAAGCAAAAGCCGAAGTGATTGTTAATCACGTGCTCCTGTTCCATTAAATGGGCTTAAAGAAGATTTACTGCGGTAATTTATACTGCTGTTTGTAAAAAATGCAACACCATGAAGGAATCATCAGAATTAAATGAAATTTAATGCCTAAGCGACTTGTATTGGTACAAATAAATGACGAAATTTTCAAAGCAAAAAAACAATATTAAGTGTCCTAAATCAGTATTTGGTGTAGCCACCATGCGCTGCAATAAGTGCTGCTATACGACGTGGCATGGAGTCAAACAGATTTTGAGTGTCTGCTTGTGGAAGATATTTCCATATTGCTTGTATTCGCAGCCAAAGTTCGGCTTTTGAAGCTACAGGACGCGGATCCCGAGCGAGACGCCGACCAACCACATCCCACACGTGCTCAATAGGCGACATATCCGGCGAATAAGCAGGCCAAGGAAGAAGTTGCATGTGTTGGGCTGAACAGAAGTCTCGAACAGTCTTTGCAGTATGTGGGCGTGCATTATCCTGCTGAAAGATAGCTCCAGGGATGCCGTGAAGGAAGAGAATGACTTCGGACTGTAGCACTTCACGGACGTACCTGTTGCTATTGAGATTATCCTCAATTCGTAGCAAATTGGATCGTCCATGATACGAAATCGCAACTCAGACCATAACTCCGGGTGTTCGGCCACTATGTCATTCGATTACGCACTCTGGAAGGCAGCGTTGACCGGCATAGCGTCTAACACGAGTGCGGCCATCATGGTCCCACAAATTGAAGCGTGATTCATCTGAAAAGACAACTTGGTGCCAATCAGCTTGCCAGGCTCTGTGCTTATGAGCCCATTGCAGACGCAGCCGTCGATGGTTTGCCGTCGGGGGAATCCTGTATAAAGGCACCCTTGCACGCAGTCCACGGTTTAGCAAACGTCGACGAATTGACGAAGCCGACATTAGTACACCTGTAGCAGTAGACCAACGTGCTGCCAACTGCCTGGGAAAGCTGTACGGTCATCGGAGCAGGTGTCGATCGTCGCACGCTGACGTCACCTTCCGTCGTCCATTGCCAGTTTTTCGAGTTGTTCGGTGCTCGTCGGTCCAATGCTTCCAAACTCGCATCACTGTGGAACTGTTCCGCTGCATACGAGCTGCTATTGCGCGATAGGAAAATCCTCCTTCTCGAAGGCCGATAACCCTGCCCCTTTCAGACTCCGTAAGTTGTTGGAATTTCTCCTTCTTCCGTCGTGGAGGCATACTTAGGTCTCACTAAACGTTCGCCACTAACAAATAAACATTAACTACTGTAAACGTCCCGCTACAGCCCTCTATTTATACGATTTCTGCGTCAGTTCATAGGGCGCTGCGCACGCCACGCAAAAGATTATATTTGGAATCAGTCAATAAGAAGTACCGTATGAATTCTCGCAGATGTAATAATATAAAAGTGGCTGGCTCAGATATATTAGCAGTAACAAAAAAAAATCCTTAGATTGAAGAAGAGAAACGCAAACAGTGTAGTTTAGTGATATAAAAATTCAAGTAATGAATTAAAGCAATTTCGAGTTAACTTTATCCAAAGAAGAGATTAAATTAAGTGTTCGAACAGATCTCCTGAACAACGATTCCAAAAGTATAAGATGTCTTAAAACTGTTCAATGTTTCTCTGACTTCTTTGATTTATCCGAATAAATACGATTAATAATATTCAATCGGATCAATAATAAGCGTATTTATGAATCGAGTTTAAATTCACAGAAATGACTTTAGTGTGAAATTGATTGAATCCAATTATTCGAGAAAACTTCACTTTGAGGATTCTATGAACGTAATTTAACACTTGAAGGTCCAGGTGTAGTATACGTTTATTTTGTCTACTGTGAAAGAAAAGGAATTTACAAAATTTACAAACTTTTTTTGTAATAAAACACAAGCATTTTGTGGTTAGGAACTTGATAAAGGAAGAAACTAAACATGCTTTTAAACTTGAACTGCGGAACAGATTTCAAGCTCAGGATCTCGAAGAACATAACAAAGAGTATCTGTGGAAAGAATTTAAAGATACTTATATGGATACAAGTGAAAAATCCTCGGTTTTAAACAAAGAGATCAAAGACTATGTCGCAAGATACCTGGAGAAAAGTAAAGCTGAGAAGCAAAATTTTTTATTTGGTGCAGGACTAGAAATAAAAAAAAAATTATACTAATAAGATACACCTTTAGTTCGAGCAAATAAATACACACCAAAATCAGTTTTGATAATCATTTCTGACCAACGAATTTACTGTTTATAGTCGTTTTTCTGGAAACCTTTACAGTTGTTCACCTGAGTTCTCTGAGCACAAGGGACAAGCTGAAACTTGAAAGAACCGTATTTGCATAAAATCTATAATTAGGACAGTGTCATGTCTCTGACTTATTACCGATGATCAGTTTCATTTAAAACCGAAAAGCTGTGCAAGGGTTATCAGAATAATGCAATGAGGTCTTTCAATAAAATGATCAAAGCAATAAGCATTACTACAAATAGCATTACAGACTTCCAATATCTAGGTATTATAATTTGAAAGGAAGAAGAATCAAATCCTGATATAGAGTCATACTGGAAAAGCGAATGCTTTCTTGTTGAACTCCATCCTATAGAGAGAAATCGTGATGCCTCATTTGCAAATTTTTAGGAGTAATGTGAAGCTTGTTCTTCTCTATGGACGTGAAACTTGGATGGTAACTGACAAAATTATGAAACCTCGCAAACATTCATTAATTGATGTCTTAGGAAAATGCTCAACATTCATCGTCCAGAAATTGTTAAAATAAACAACTTAATAAAGATCTGATGAACTCACCATTAATATTAAAATTTCACAGAATATGACACAGGCTGTTGACTAAAAAGGGAATCACACGGAATCCACAAGATAACAGGAAGCTACAGAGAGACACAAGAACATTTCGAATAGTAGTGTCAAAACTGGATGGATGAGGGTTGGAAAGTCATGAACATAACTGAATATACTTAAAAATATGTTAAATGGATGAAATTTTTGCGGTCCTTTGTCCTAGTGGGAGCTTTAAGATATGATGATGATGATTACAAATTTGCAATCATTGGAATTTTGAGAATGATATTTTATAACTTTGACAATGTATTGAAGTTATGTATTTATTGTTACTTAGCAGTTGAAAAGTTACACTACTACTTGTGAAAAATGTAACATCAATCAATGTAACATCTCTATTCAAATGAATTTTACTTTAAAGTTTACAGTAGATAACTGATTTCGTTAGCAGAGCAATAGAGGATTTTGTCGCTTCAAATTCGATATTGTGTGAAGCCACCTCGAGTAATAATAACATATTCTATATGGCGTAGCATTGAATGGCCGATATTTTTGATATTGTCCTGTGGAATAGACTGCTATAATGTTTCTATATGCGTCCGTTTGAGATCGTTCGGGGTCACTGCTTACCTACAATGTTTCGGACATGTTTGATCGGGGATATATATCAAGCGATATGTTGGGCCAGGAAGAAAGCAGTATTTGCTGTGCATGGAAGAGATCTTTTGTGAGCGAGCATTGTCATGATCTACCACATCTGCCTCGGAAAGAGCCCTAATGTATTGCTGGCTGCTGAGGGTCCCCTGAATTCGTATCAGGCGAGATCCCTTATTGAACTCAATGACAACCCAAACAAATGGAATTGGGCCGGTATGACGCTGTAAATTCATGCTGCAAGCTGGCGTTTATTACCAAGTTTTCGAACACGTATAGGACTATCGTTGTGCAACAAGTTGAATCATAATTCGTTAGAAAACACGAAATGTTGCGAATCAGCTGCAGCCTCATTGCAACTACAGACGACATTGAATTGTGCTAATGGCAAAACCTGATCTGTGACAGTGCTCCACTGCTGTGCTAACACTGCGGACTCCCCTGTGCGATCGGTCACTGGCATGTGTTAGAATTGTCTGCAATCCCGTGCAGTCGTGATCCAGTTTCTCTTCTTTCTACAATCTTTCCAAGCTCATTTATCCATCATGCGACCTTCGTCAGTGACGAGACGTAGTGAGTCACAAGAAACATCCCTTGGACACAAATCTTCACTGATTGCAACATCTCGTTTGAGCTAAGTTCCCAAATAATATCATGAGTCCAACAAAAATTCACACTAAAAACGTTTTTGAATTTTAAAGAAAAATGTATCAGACTGTAGTGACTGTCTTCTTAGCCCTCATAGTTTTCCTACTTGTCAGGCCTTGTTATGAGAAAGAATAACGATGGTTGAAAGTAATTGAGGCCGGATTTTTATTTATTGTGTTCATGTTTTTTGCCCTAAATTCATGATTTTAGAGAATCTGAGAATGTGGGAAAACAGACTTGACTGCTACTATGAGTCCCATCTTCCTATAAAATTAGGAAATGAAAAAACCAAGTAAATTCTTTCAGTCTTCCGTTATTTCATATTAAATAGAAAATTCATTGTACTCACAATAGCTATATAGGTAACTTTAATAGATTTCTAATTACTCTAATTTTCAGTTTGAATTGAAAATTATGTAATTATCATTCAAACTGAAATCCTTAATATGCTTCATTATTTCAAACCATTTAAATCACAGTAACTCAGAATGTTTTCTTTCTTTCACTTATTCTAAATTTAAATATCAAAGTATAGTAATTGATTAACATTAATTGAATGCTACTGAAAAGAATGTTGGAAAATATTTATTTCATGGTTTCATTTCATCTGAAATTTGCTCAATGGACACCTTTTCCTTTCGTGGATAATAAAAAAAAACCGTTGTAGAGAATGTCATTTTCGGAAAATATCTTATCATACTATATTAGTTGTTGGTATTTCTTTAAATAATAACACAAAAATCTTATGAGAAATAATCTCATAACTAGGAAATTCATACACAGCTTTCACAAATAATTGTGTGATTATGATAGAGTTTACAAATATAGCACTTTAGAACTGTTGCGCTACTTTTTCTATATAAATATAAGGGGGGGGGTTCTAAATATTCAAAAATTCCTAATTTTCCTTGTTTTCTCACAGATAAGAAAGTTAAAAAGAAACGCAAATCATCATTTTCAGAAGAAAATAAGCAACAGTGCATGGAAACCGAAAAATCCAAGACATAACAATACACAGTTATTTGGTGGTCTAAACATAGTGAACATTCGTGGATCAAGAAATGATAGTAATACAAGTAATTTTTCACTGAGCATAACAGGAGTTGATAGACTATTGAACGCTGCTGTTAGCAAATTTCGTAAAACAACTTGGATATGCGTTTTATTTATGGCATTAGGACTTTGCATGTATCAAAATATCATAACAATTTTAGCATTCATTAATGGGCTACCGGATACTAAAGTAGAATACGAAAGGAACAGTTCAGTAAAGTTTCCAACATTTACATTTTGTGAAGATAAGCCGTTTGTCTATTCCGAAGTATTTAATAAATATAAAGATGAATATATCTACGAGTTTAATATTTCTAATGCAGTAGCTGATGACATTGATATAACAAAGCTTTTGGAATTACCAGATTTGAATGTTGAAATTCTATGGAATGACACAAGACCTACAAAATTTGAAAAGGCTTTCGTGCAGGTAATTTCAGTTACTACTGCTAGATATTAATATGCATTTTCATATTTTTATAATATTGAGAAACTAAACAAAATGTTGAACTTAGTTGAAAGATAAACAACTTTTTTTTTCATTTCTTTTTTTAGCATCTTAAAATGTTTCCTTCAATGACAAAATTTAATAATTATAGCGATTTGGAAGAAAGTTTTGTTGAAACTATTTGCTGTATTTGTTTATCGGTGAAATACAGTAAGTAAATATTACAATAATAAAATATTAATTTTTTTGAATCTGTACAGAAAGCTAAAGTTGTATTCATGAACAGTACATTATTCGTTAAGGAATGAAAAGAAGACACGCATATTTTAAAATATACTGTATTGAATAGTACATACAGTACACTACGGATGTCGGTAATACCCTACATTTTACAAGCGGTTGAATAAAAGCTATAATTAATAGATAAATTCATATAGTAAATAAAGAAAGATCAGCAGCAGATCTATTAGTTTGGAGATGTTTTTTTCTACCACTGAAAAGAAAGGTAATAAGATATTATCGAAATGGATTGTGTATGTACTATTTAATGCAGTATATTTTAATATATGCGTGTCTTCTTTTCATTGAATATCTGTTGCTGATTATCTTTCTTTATTTACTATATGAATTTAGCTAATATTTCGGAGATGTTATTCTACCACTTGAAAAAGATACATTATTACAATCAATGATATCACATAAGAAGATCCCACAAAAAAACTATCTCAAATGGATCAATGGCGTCAGCTAAGAAATAAACAAATGAGATTACGTTTATCAATTTTTAAATCACAATTTTAAATTTAATTAAATTTTAAATTAAAGAAAACTGTAAAATTAATTATAGCAATTGCCAGCAAAAACATTTAAAATCGAATGACAAAAATTTGAAGGACACAAGATAAAAAAAGTGTGAAATGGAGATGAAAAACCTAGAATATTCAATAATGACTAAGAGTCCACAATCTCGGGAATTGAAACTGTAATGGCTTCTAACATGAAAAGTATTTTTAAAGTAAACTTTTAGCTGAATCAGTTTAACGTGTGTTTAGATTTTTAAGTTGAGGTCATATGTTGCATATGAAACTATACTAATTTACAAGAAAAATGGACTATTTGTTTCATTGAAAGCACGAACATTTTAAGGCTACACAACATTAATGAATTGGTGAATTTATAAACAAACTGGAAAAGAATCAGACAGGGTTTTCGAGATCACAAAAGCTAGCCGTCAGCGGGCAGCTATCAAGGAAGAAGCTCCGGCTAATTAGCTGTCGAATATCAAAAAGTCATTTTTGCAACAAACAATTAGGATCGGTGGTATGTCAATATCTATTAGGAAATCTCGCTTGTTGGTATAGACTTTTCATATCTAGGAGTTTATGAAGCAGTTCTCTTGCGGTGAGACACACTAGTCCAGCAGCATTTCTAGGAAAAAATCCAAGTTCGGTGAGCAGTTTAGTGATAGAAATGTGTAAATGATGTCATTCGATCGATCCAATTGTATAGATTGACAATATCGATGATGTTATCCTCTGGTGTATTGCGAATAGCCCTTATGACGTCATCAAAATGGCCGCCACATTACTTCTAATGAATCGCGCTATCTACAAGGATCTATTGAACATATTTCAATTTACAATTCATCGTTGGAAAGCTCTGAACATTTGCTGCAAATCATTCCAAAATCAATATCTTTGAATTCCCAAAAGTCTATTTACACACAAAGCTATTTGGATAATCGGCGCGGTTTGCAAGCAAATAATAAACATAACGTTCGATTATCGTGAATTACATGTTTGATGGAGAATTTTGAGTTTGTCAGTGAGCTATTGCAATTTGGTATAGATTCAATAGGTTCCATAAAACAGCGATTCGTTTTTATCGGTGGAGACCTAATATATGATCTACATGGACTTTTTACACCTGTTCGACAATTAAAAATGTCCCCCTGAAAAGCTCTGGGTTTTTCTAAATTTTGCGTACTGGTGAATTGCACATATCATTTGTAGTGTTACGGGTAATATTGGTTCTTTTGTTGAGGATACAAGTATTCCTGAAATGTGGTCAATGTTATACAGTAATGCACCGTTACTCAGTTGCTCGCAGGGAAATCTTTTAGGTGAACTGTCGAAGCTCACACTCTTCACACTCGTATCCATTCAAAATTGCTACCTCGTGGTCTTCTTTGAAAACCATAAAGCCCTGCAATAAACTCTTAGTACGAAAGTTGAAGACCATTCATGTGACAAGTGCACGACAGAACTTATCTTATTTTAATATTAAGCATCAACATACTCAACATAAATAAATGTAATAAAATAAATTTTATTACATTTATTTAGGTTGAGCATGTTGATGCTTAATATTAAGACTTCCAAAAGACAGAAAATTTGAAAAAAGTATGGTGTAAGTTGATTATTTTATTTTAGTTCCAATCTTATTTCAATTATTGGAATTAATGAAGAGTTTGACCTGGTAGGAAGTGAAATAAAAATCCAACATTCAAAATGGTGCGAGGAACATGTAGATGACAGAGTTTTCATTGCTGTTCATTCAGTCAGTCAGAACGGGTATTACAGACTTATATCTTGGCGTTCTTGAGCATTTAGTGAAGTACTTTTTTCCACTAGGTGTAACTAACTACCAAAGATTAAAATTCTTGTAGCTTTCTGTGAAAGAGCCTGATTCTGCAATTTGGGAGCAGTTTAAAAGAGGTAATTGGATGGTAAAGAAATCCAGAGTTCCTTTTTGTGCTCTTGGAGCTGACAAAGCTTTCGACCATCAAAATAGAAAACTGAAAGTGGTTGGAGGATTAGTAGGCATTACATAACAGGCTTCTTTCAAACTGCCCCTGAACTGCAACGAATCACAGACGAAACATTATGTATGGCTGGAATATCTGCTTTATCAGAAGTTAAAAAGTATCATATTGACTCCTTTGCTGTATTCAAAACTCAAGATAAAGTAATTTTTCAGTTGAATGTGAAACTGACCCGCATTGGCAAACCATTTTAGCCTGATAGACCTGAACACCTCAATTTAGTAATAAAAGGGTCTTCAGTGAAGAAATAACAAAAGACGTAAGCCGAGTAAAGGTAGTGGTATACTATATTGGAAACTATTTCAGCTGTCTTCGTCGATTCAAAACTGAAAAGAGTTATTAAAGGTTCTCTCAACCTTTGGTAGTCAAACAAAAGAAAACCTGAAACTATTCTAGTGCAAGATACTATGTTCTAGTGCAAGGAAGAAAGTGAAAGTAAAGATGGCTGGTACTGTGACTGAGTTGACTGCCAATAGAACACCGTTCGCACGTCTTTTGGTTATAGCAAATCAAAGCGCAACATTCTCATGAGATATTTGTAGTCCCAAGAGCAATGTAATGTAATCTTTGCATCAGATGGGATTATGGATCCGCACTCATCAAAGAGCAACTTGAAAAATTTATGGTAAGCCCTACAATTAGTGATACTACTAACACAATAGAAACACCCCCAAACAATGTTGCTATTGTAAATGCCTTGGTAACCAGAAGTGCAAGCATTTGAAAAGCCTAAAACTATTAAAACTTTGAAAAAAATCAAGCTGATATCTTCCCTGCGACTGGAGGTCTGGAAGGAAAGGGCAAGTTATCTTACTGGAAGGCATTCGACTCAGCTATACAAGATATCTTCTAGTTGCTAATTTCATATTCTTCATTCGTCAGACACTTGAATTATTCTTTGGTTTGGTCTGTTGTGTGATTCGTGATAAATAATTTAATTCTAATTTAATTAATCTTTGTAGATAGCACGTCTCATTAGAAGTAGTGCGGTGGCCATTTTGATGAATTTATCACGGCTATACGCAACACAACAGAGATATTGTTAGTCTTTACAATTGTATGGATCGAACAACAACATTCACACTTTCCTATCACTAAACTGCCCACGAAATGAAAAATGGTCCTGGACTAGACAGGGAATCTCTTATTGGTTTGCACTCAGTTTCACTCCAGATTTCTCAACGATGATCCTCCATATTGACACTCTCGTCTTGATATTGTCGAGATTTTCGGTTAATAATCACACAGACGGCGCTGCGGTAGAGCCTACGGTAATGTTTCTACATGAATTCCAGATCTTTCATGTCGACTGCGCGATGTCCATTCCTGTGAACAGGGGAAAACTTTACCTAAAGCTTTCAATGATTTTCGTTGTGATTGATCGGAACATTTCCTCGAATCTGATCCAGCGTTCACCAGAGGCTTCGTCCCGTCGAATCTGCTACTATTCTTAAAGATGCATGTGGAGAGGCGTAAGATCGTCCGGAGCAATGTCAAAATCATTCTCGGCTTTAGTATAGACTTTCATAGCATCAGTCTGAGTGGCATCAGTAATCAGTAATTTCTAATCAGACGCGTTCCAGGAACAAAAAAAAGAAGACAGAGTCTCGGCTTTCATGAGTAAATTCCAGTGTAAATTTAGGTGTTGGAATTAAAAATAATGGAAGGTGCTGAGGTTCAGTTGATTTGTACATTTAATATTAATGCAATGTATCAAAGTTAGTAGATTTTTACTTCAGAAGACTGTTTTCATTCTGCATTTTGAGATTTTTGGATTCATCCTTAGTCTGGTTTTCTTTTCTCATTAGATGACTTAATAGAATACGAAGGACTAGCAACAAATTTGTTTATGTTGAAGACAGCTAGTGCAACGCAAGTGACACAGGTAATGTTGAAAACCATCTTTTTTCTACTTTATGTACTTATTTTGTTTATAATTCAATGCTTCTCTGTAAATAAAAATAAAAAATTATGGGATAAATAAAATAATGATTAGTTAGTTTTTAAAAAGTAAAATCGACTTAAAAAATTTTAAAGACAACTTTTGTTTTAGCAGATAAATCTCTAGTGTTTTCATCAATCACTCAAATAAAACCGGCATTCATTTCAGTACAATATTTAATATTTACCTCAATTTCCAATGTCATTTCTTTTTATTATAAATAATTTTACATTTGATAAAATTAAAAATTATATGATGAATAGTAGCACACTGTAAAGCTGGCGATCTGATTAATTTAAAGATAATTATAAACCAATATTACGAAATTCATTATCATAAAATTATATTCTGATCTATATGATGCTTTTAAAACTTATTGATTTTAAATAATTATATCAACACTTTACAGAGATCATTTAACTTTATTTCATTTCTCTCAACGATTCTTTTTATGTTAAGTTTTAATTTAGCATAATGATTGCATATTAAATGTAGCATAATTTAAGTAATCTAATGCTCTAATTAATCAGAGAAATGCCACCAAATTTCGTAATGCAGCCAATCTTGGGTAGAACGATTTCGTGAAAGAAAAGAGTTCCAAAATCTGCCATTATGGTTAAATATGGCGGTGTAAAAGAGGAAAAGTATCAATAAATGAATAACTAAGATAAAGCTAAGATGAAATTTTAAATTGTCATGTTTGCTTTTTCAAAAACTGAGACAGAAATTAATTTTGTCAGAAATTTTATTCTTAAAATGTGAAAAGAACTGTACTGCGTCTAAGACAGTAGAAAATTTGCATTTTTCTCAGCAGCAGATAGTTATAGAGGCACAATGCGAATATCATAAGCATATTCTCCATCGGAAACTAAAATACTATTATTCAAACAAGATTAGCCTCCAGCAGCAACCACAATCCTTGAATGGATAGCACCTTGAAAAATGTCTGTCATTTGATCGAACAATTTTTGCCAAAATGGAAGTGAATATTCTCTGTGGAGATGTGGACCTCATCTCCACAGAGAATATTCACTCTGTGGACGAGACTAACGACATTCAAAATTGTGCATATGGGCAACGGAGTCATTGGTCACTTCATTCCCATTGTATAGCCAATACCTCGCCAGATCCTACATCGAATGATTTTTCATTAAATCTGTCTTAACACAGCATTTCCGTAGCATTACTCCCATTCTACAGCCAAGCCCACTCGTCCGTAATAATAGAAACCCCATTGAAAATTAACATCATCATCATCAGGACTGTGAGTTAGTTTGGGGCTTTCGCAGTATTTCTTTAGCATGTTAATTCAGATTCTGTCTCAGTTTTTGGAAAAAGCAAACAAAAGTTTGTAATTTCACTTTATCTTTCCATTAGTTATTCATTTGTTGATACTTTGTCATGCATTTCCTCATGTCCACCGCCATATTTTATTCGATTGCCAGATTTTTTGGATCTAATTTGTTTTCCCACGGAATCCTTCTTCCCAAGGCTAACTAGTCCAAATTTTCATGATATTCCGCTTATTTGTTTAAGCCATACTGAGCCTTTAACAAAATTAATGAAAAGTCAATTAAAAAAATTAACTTTATAAGTTTTTGTGGATTATTCCTATTATTAATATTTATTAATAATTTATTAGTAATTTAAAAAGGCTTGAAAGCAAAGTTATATATTTAAATTTAAAGGTGAAAACGAAATTCAAATTTGCTTAAACGCAACGTCATTCGAAGAAACTTATTTAAGTGAAGGCGCTGCCTCGTTTTGAGAGACATGATTTAGAGACATGAGAAAGACATGACCGGAGACATGACGAGAGATATGAACGGATACAGAGTCACGATAAAAGAAAGACAACTAACATGTCTAAATTACTATCAGGGAGAAACTTCATTTACGTCAAATGGCTATTTTATTAAACTACAGTGCTAGCAGACGATATCTAAGGAGAGATTCGCGCAGTGCAACATGGGAAAGAGAAACAACGCTCGTGACGTATGGTTGGAAACTCAAGCATGAGAGCGGACGTTTTGAATCATCGCTAAAGGTGAATGGAACAGTAAAGCAATGCAACTAGAACTTCAAAACTGTGAGTAGACTTTTATTATTAATTGAGAAACCTAGTTTGCGAAGAAAACTGAAGGAATATATAGGAATGAAATGGAACTTAGGAAATATGATTCGTGCGACGAATGGAAAATTCCAAAGTGATACGGAGGAAAACAAATCAAAGCCATTATTAAGAAATAAAATTAAAGCTAAAATTATTGACGTAGCAAAAGGAAGCTATTAAGCTTAGTAAATTAAAGCCTTTATCGACGTAGATAGATAGCCATTATCGGCGTAGATATATAGCCATTATCGATAATTGAGAATTATCCTATTGCGATAAATTAATGAACAGTAATTGTGTTATAGTGAGAACTGAACTATTTGTGATTCTTTAGATATTAAGAATTGAACTATAATAGAGATTTTAGATAGAAACACACTCTTCCATACATTGCATTAGTATTAAAATATTTATTAAAATACTAATAAGGGAGACAAATTTTCAGGAACTGTACATATTCCTTTTTTCAAGTCAATAATATAGGTATAACAGAATTAAGAATAAG
>JAFIDM010027448.1:158435-180854 GCA_023159025.1 Thereuonema tuberculata | reverse complement strand
TATTTTCTGGTTTTTGGGAGAAGAAGGAAGCTGTTCCTTTTCTCTTACTGTATTTCATTTAAAGCTTGAGAAAGAAAATCCGATCAGGATTTTCGAAATATCGCATTGAAGATGTTTGAGAAAATAAAGGAAGTTTGTGATTTTCATTAATTATTAATGTTATTAAACAAATTAACATATGTTATTAAACGAAAATTATAAAAACCTACAAAAATTTGAACATTCAATCTCCACAATTTGTTTATGGTAAAATATTTTAGGATATCTTGGAAGACATTTGTAAGACGTCGTATTCAGTGGCCATAATGGCAAGTGAGTTCAGTCGTTCTTGTGTCATTGAAGATCGATGACAATTTCTGAACTTCGAAAAGGTTCGTTCGTCAGTAGGTTTCGTGATCATGAGAAATCTATAAATTCTTAACGCCGTCATAACATTTGGGAACGTTGATTGCACAATATTTTCAAAAATGAGCTTTCACGATTGCAATGCTGGGATTGTTCATCAGTTTTGAAATCTGCTAACTGTGATATGAAATACTTAAAAACCATTTCATCTATAAAGTGCGACTGGATGTCCTCACGATAATTCTCTCTAAATCTTCGAGCAGCTTCTTTAATTTCGGCGTCTGTCTTCGATGGGAACACAAATAGAGAATGAACTTTGTTATATGCTTCCATACAATGGAAAAGCATATAACAACCTAACTTATCCACCTAATTTATCCAATATTAATAAGTAAGTTTCAATCTTAAACTTTTCTCTTCCTCGAAGCACAACTTCTTCCACATCACCATTTTCGTGATGTGTACAAGAAGTCTTACATGCACAAGTCTGCTTTTATCAGTGTATTGCGCATCGATTTTCCTCTCGTAGTCTTCAAACATTTCTGTTTGTGATGTTAAAAAAATGGAGCAGTGATTTCAGAAGATTGGCAGCCTTTTGAAGTTCTATTGTTTCCTTTTGTAGGGATTTGCTGAATCCATTGATCCGGCCTAGGATTACAGCCCAGAAGCCTGCCATGATGACATTTTCCTTCTTTGAAGGTCATTTAGCAGACATTTAACCTCGTGAATTGTCACTGGCTTCTGATTCGCATCTTCAGCAATGATCTGCTAAGCATTCTGGAAGCTACTGTAGCCTTAGGATAAAGCCTTGGTTGTACCGGCCCTTACACACCATCTTATGTCCGTCACTTTTTAAACGGTAGTGCAGAGCCTTGCTGACGTTCGCCAACTTTGTATATAACCACCCAACGGTGGTTTGAAGCCGAGAAAAGTTGCTTGAACAAGCCCGAAGAATGAGATTGCTCTAGCGCAGCATCCTATACTACATACTCCAACCAAATTGAGCAAGTGTGCTGCTCAAGGAATATAATGTACAAGCTGATTTATCTTGGCAATATGCACTGGAAGACCATTGTAGCATCCCGACATGTTTGCTGCGTCGTCCTTTCAGGGTTTTGTTTGAGAATTTGTTTGAGAAGATCAAAATAGTGGTGGCAAACAATTGTCCACTGTGGCTTGCTATGGGGATGAAGATGAGAAAACGTTCTACCACTTCACCATTTGACATTCCAATAAATCTAAGCACTACACTCCGTTAGTCAATGTGGAGATATGTTAATCAACTCTCAAAGAAAAGTATTTGTCTTCCTGAATTTCTTTTACAATAACTTACAGAACCTTATTTCCCATTATTTCAATTACTTCGCAAATTATGGAAGACAAATTGAAGGGTTTTCCTTGACTTTGAATAAATCATATTTGGGTGAATGAGAACTTAGAAAAGAGTCGTACTCCGGGATTATAAGTCTAACAGATCAGTCTTGACGAACAAGATTTCTTGAGATTCTTGAAATTTATCAATGAAATTAAAAACATAAATTGAAATGAAACATTTTAGCATATTTTTTTTACATTTTGTGTTTTTTATGATTAGCAAATGAAATAACTGTGAAATGTGCAATTGTGTCTAATTAAAATTTATTAATGTAATATTGCATTTTAAATCTTGAATGAATTGTTTTATATGAAAGTATTTACATTCTCCTGGGTTTTTTTTTTTTTTGGTTTTTGTTTACTTTATAAATTTTAAGTTTCTGTTATCTGTTTGACAACTCTTCCGTCTAATATGGTAAACCTGAAAAGGTCTTTTAAAGGAAAGTCGGGACTTTATTTTTTTTTCTTTTATCTGTCGTTTCCGTATAAATAACTCGTGAATTGGATGCTTTACTAAATGACAAGTAATAATTTCGAATTCCTTACTCTTCTACTTGCTCTTCTACTGAAAATACTCTTCTATACTTGGAAGCAGCTGCTCTGTAAAAAAGTGTCGACGTTTTGAGAGAAGCATCTGAAAGAGGCTATTGTCTCGGACTCTAGAAAAATGAGAAATCTCATTCGTCCCGACTGATCTGTCAGACGGTAACTCTAAAATTCTCAAGTAGTTGCCATTATGTTGAGAACCAAGGAGTCATGTATCACCGCGAAAAGCTAATCCACGTGATGATAGGAATTTGACCACTGACACTACTCTTTGCAGATGCGTTGCACTGTCTTCGTGCATTTTCATTTGCTGCAAGGCATTCTTACAATCACAGTAAATTGAGTTCGGCCTTTATATGTTTCATTAAAGAGGACCCATGGAAAACCGTACATGAGTCATACATGAGTCATGCTCTTTTGAATTGTTCACCACTTACATGTCTTCGAAAGATCATGTAACGGGAAAAATTCCTTCTACGATATTCATACTGCCTGCTTGAAGCTGAAAAATCACCATCAAAGTGTTGACATTCCACAGGGCCTGTATTACACCAAAAATTCTGCAAATCGATAATGTTTGGCCGTAACCCAATGGTATTTTGATATTCTGGCCTCTGTTTTGATGATATTGAACTTCCGGCTCAGTTTCAGCTGCACTCAGTAATTGAAACGTATCCTCATCCTCAGCAATCTGTTCAGGGGAAAGGTCTACTGCCATCGCAATTACTTCGCTGGCAGAAGTACTTGAAGAGGCCTCGGATTGATCCTCTGCTGACTTACGAGTAAAGCCAAGTTGGAAAAGACTGTTTTTTATTTGTTCATCAAGCTTCTTCGCTTTTTTCTTGATGTTTTTTTTTTCTCGTTTTTCAGCACTGCTTTAGTATCTCTTCTTTTCAGATGCCGACATTCTGCGTCTACAAAAGAGCGACGACAAACAATATTTCCCTTTTGTTCAAGATAAAGAAAGAATTCTTAAGTATCAGCCAAAAATGAATAGGCCTGGAAGTGCTTGAACTAGGAACCCAAACTGAACCGTTTTCGAACAGAAATCAGGATCGGAAATGATATTTTTTTTTTATTTTTTTATTTTTTGAACCGAAAACGAGAGATAGAGAATCGCTCTGTTACAGCAGAAATTAGACGGAGAAATTAATTGAACTTTATTATAACAGAAAAGCTAACTGACTTACGCAGACGTCGGATGTACTGTATATATACTCGTCGATGTACTCGAAAATTCTACTCGTGAATATTCTACTAGGATTTGGAGTCGGCGGGAATTCGCGACACAAACTCACAGAAAGCTTCTCGTGCGTGCGCTCTAATGCGATAACATTGAAGTAAATAGTGTGCACATCGGCCGCTAGAGGAAGATAACCATCGCTACTGTAGGTGACACGCACGTAGGTTGCACTGAAATTTTTTAGGTTGCACCGAACTGACAGTTGAGAGAAGATGAACTTTCAAGAGACAAACTGTAATGTGATCGTGATGTCTATGGTTTATGTACTTTAAGTTGTTAACAGGTACAGTATTTTCTCTGTAGAGTCTTTAATGTAAAGTTTTCATATCTTTGAGTTTATTCCTTTTATCTACCTTTTGGAAACAATTTAAGAAAGCTTGAATGTAATTTTCTTTCAAGATCAAATCAATATTATTTGAATCCGTTGTCGCGGGGGCCCCTAAAAGGCACGGGGCCCATAGGCAGTTGCCCACTCTGCCTATTTGGTAATCCGGCACTGTTCAACTCAATGACAACCCAAATAAATGGAATTGGGCCGGTATGACGCTGTAAATTCATACTGCAAGCTGGCGTTTATTACCAAGTTTTCGAACACGTATAGGACTATCGTTGTGCAACAAGTTGAATCATAATTCGTTAGAAAACACGAAATGTTGCGAATCAGCTGCAGCCTCATTGCAACTGAAGCTTTCTCATTGCTGCGATCGACCAGACGACATTGAATTGTGCTAATGGCAAAACCTGATCTGTGACAGTGCTCCACTGCTGTGCTAACACTGCGGACTCTCTTCTGCGATCGGTCACTGGCATGTGTTAGAATTGTCTGCCATCCCGTGCAGTCGTGATCCAGTTTCTCCGCTTTTTACAATCTTTCCAAGCTCATTTATCCATGATGCGACCTTCGTCATTGACGAGACGTAGTGAGTCACAAGAAACATCCCTTGGACCCAATCTTCACTGATTGCAACATCTCGTTTGAGCTAAGTTCCCAAATAATACCATGAGTCCAACAAAAATTCACACTAAAATGTTTTTGAATTTCAAAGCAAAATGTATCAGACTGTAGTGACTGTCTTCTTAGCCCTCATAGTTTTCCTACTTGTCAGGCCTTGTTATGAGAAAGAAGAAATAATAACGATGGTTGAAAGTAATTGAGGCCAGATTTTTATTTATTGTGTTAATGTTTTTCACCCTAAATTCATGATTTTAGAGAATCTGAGAATGTGGGAAAACAGACTTGACTGCTACTATGAGTCCCATCTTCCTAGAAAATTAGAAAATGAAAAAAACCAAGTAAATTCTTTCAGTCTTCCGTTATTTCATATTAAATAGAAAATTCATTGTACTCACAATAGCTATATAGGTAATGAAGAAGGTTTAACGGGCATAAATGTAATATGAAAAGGATAAGAAAAATCTGAAAATGCACAAATTCGTAAGAATTGTTTGCTTTTAACGCATTGAGTCATTATCAAAAGCAATCTGGGATAGCTATTTCGTCCTTATTAGGACTCATCAGCCAGAATTAGCTTTGATAATGGAACTCGGAATGCGTCGGTACCTATGATCCCGCCTCCCCGTCAGGAAAGTGGGACCCGGTTGAAAGCAAACAACTAAACAGAGGTTAATTTGCTGTAATGGTTACAGCGTTTTTTCTTTAGTTGTTTGCTTTCAACCGGGTCCCACTTTCCTGACGGGGAGGCGGGATCATAGGTACCGACGCATTCCGAGTTCCATTATCAAAGCTAAATCTGGCTGATGAGTCCTAATAAGTTCGAAATAGCTATCCCAGATTGCTTTTGATAATGACTCAATGCGTTAAAAGCAAACAATTCTATTTTCAGATTTTTCTTACCCTTGGCTATATAGGTAACTTTACTAGATTTCTAATTACTCTAATTTTAAGTTTTAATTGAAAATGACATAATTATCATTCAAACTGAAATCTTTAATATGCTTCATTATTTCAAACCATTGAAATCACAGTTACTCAGAATGTTTTCTTTCTTTAACTTATTCTAAATTTAAATATCAAAGTATAATAATTGATTAACATTAATTGAATGCCACTGAAAGGAATGTTGGAAAATATTTATTTCATGGTTTCATTTCATCTGAAATTTGCTCTGTGGACACCTTTTCCTTTCGTGGATATTAAAAAAAAACCGTTGTAGAGAATGTCATTTTAGGAAAATATCTTATCATACTATATTAGTTGTTGGCATTTCTTTAAATAATAACACAAAAATCTTATGAGAAATAATCTCAGATAAATATTCGTTTTAAAACTAGGAAATTCATACACAGCTTTCACAAATAATTGTGTGATTATGATAGAGTTTACAAATATAGCAATTTAGAACTGGTGCGCTACTTTTTCTATATAAATATAAGGGGGGGGTTCTAAATATTAAAAAATTCCTAATTTTCCTTGTTTTCTCACAGATAAGAAAGTTAAAAAGAAACGCAAATCATCATTTTCAGAAGAAAATAAGCAACAGTGTATGGAAACCGAAAAATCCAAGATATAGCAATACACAGTTATTTGGTGGTCTAAACATAGTGAACATTCGTGGATCAAGAAATGAAAGTAATACAAGTAATTTTTCACTGAGCATAACAGGAGTTGATAGACTATTGAATGCTGTTGTTAGCAAATTTCGCAAAATAACTTGGATATGCGTTTTATTTACGATATTGGGACTTTGCATGTATCAAAATATCATAACAATTTTAGCATTCATTAATGGGCTACCGGATACCAAAGTAGAATACGAAAGGAACAGTTCAGTAAAGTTTCCAACATTTACATTTTGTGAAGATAAGCCGTTTGTCTATTCCAAAGTATTTAATAAATATAAAGAAGAATACATCTACGAGTTTAATATTTCTAATGCAGTAGTTGATGACATTGATATAACAAAGCTTTTGGAATTACCAGATGTGAATGTTGAACTTCTATGGAATGACACAAGACCTACAAAATTTGAAAAGGCTCTCGTGCAGGTAATTTCAGTTACTAATTCTAGATTTTAATATGCATTTTCATATTTTTATAATATTGAGAAACTATACAAAATGTTGAACTTAGTTGAAAGATAAACAACTTCTTTTTTTCATTTCTTTTTTTTAGCATCTTAAAATGTTTCCTTCAATGACAAACTTTAATAATTATAGCGATTTGGAAGAAAGTTTTGTTGAAACTATTTGCTGTATTTGTTTATCGGTGAAATACAGTAAGTAAATATTGCAATAATAAAATATTAATCATTTTGAATCTGTACAGAAAGCTAAAGTTGTATTCATGAACACTACATTATTCGTTAAGGAATGAAAAGAAGACACGCATATTTTAAAATATACTGTATTGAATAGTACATACAGTACACTACGGATGTCGGTAATATCTTACATTTTACAAGCGGTTGAATAAAATCTATAATTAATAGATAAATTCATATAGTAAATAAAGAAAGATCAGCAACAGATCTATTAGTTTGGAGATGTTTTTTCTACCACTGAAAAGAAAGGTAATAAGATATTATCGAAATCGATTGTGTATGTACTATTTAATATATTATATCTTAATATATGCATATCTTCTTTTCATTGAATATCTGTTGGTGATTATTTTTCGTTATTTACTATATGAATTTAGCTAATATTTCGGAGATGTTATTCTACCACTTGAAAAAAGTACATTATTACAATCAATGATATCACATAAGAAGATCCCACAAGAAAACTATCTCAAATGGATCAATGGCGTCAGCTAAGAAATAAACAAATGAGATTACGTTTATCAATTTTTAAATCACTTAAAGAAACCTGTAAAATTGATTATAGCAACTGCCAGCAAAAATATTTAAAATCGAATAACAAAAATTTGAAGGACACAAGATAAAAAAAATGGGAAATGGAGATGAAAAACCTAGAATATACAATGACTAAGAGTCCACAATCTCGGGAATTGAAACTGTAATGGCTTCTAACATGAAAAGTATTTCTAAAGTAAACTTTTAGCTGAATCAGTTTAACGTGTGTTTAAGATTTTTAAGTTGAGGTCATATGTTGCGTAAGAAACTATACTAATGTACTACAACTAAAAATGGACTACATGTTTCATTGTAATCACGAACATTTTAAGGCTACACAACATTAATGTACTGGTGAATTTATAAACAAACTGGAAAAGAATCAGACAGGGTTTTCGAGATCACAAAAGCTAGCCGTCAGCGGGCAGCTGTCAAGGAAGAAGCTCCGGCTAATTAGCTGTCGAATATCAAAAAGTCATTTTTGCAATTAGGATCGGTGGTATGTCAATATCTATTAGGAAATCTCGCTTTTTGGTACAGTTTTCATATCTGAGGAGTTTATGAAGCAGTTCTCTTGCGGTGAGATACACTAGTCCAGCAGCATTTCTAGGAAAAAAAACCAAGTTCGGTGAGCAGTTTAGTGATAGAAATGTGTAAATGATGTCATTCGATCGATCCAATTGTATAGATTGACAATATCGATGGTGTTATCCTCTGGTGTATTGCGAATAGCCGTGATGACGTCATCAAAATGGCCGCCGCACTACTTCTAATGAATCGCGCTATCTACAAGGATCTATTGAACATATTTCAATTTACAATTCATCGTTGGAAAGCTCTGAAGATTTGCTGCAAATCATTCCATAATCAATATCTTTGAATTCCCAACGGTATTTGGTCTATTTACTCACAAAGCTGTTTGGATAATCGGCGCGGTTTGCAAGCAAATAATAAACATAACGTTCGATTTTCGTGAATTACATGTTTGATGGAGAATTTTGAGTTTTTCAGTGAGCTATTGCAATTTGGTATGGGTTCAATAGGTTCCGAAATACAGCGATTCGTTTGTATCGGTAGAGACTGTTCGACAATTAATAATGTCCCCTTAAAAGCTGTGGGTTTTTCTAAATTTTGCATACTGGTGAATTGCACATATCATTTGTAATGTTACGGGTAATATTGGTTCTTTTGTTGAGGATACAAGTATTCCTGAAATATGGTCAGTGTTATACAGTAATGCACCGTTACTCAGTTGCTCGCAGGGAAATCTTTTAGGCGAACTGTCGAAGCTCACACTCTTCACACTCGTATCCATTCAGAATTGCTACCTGGTGGTCTTCTTTGAAACCATAAAGCCTGCAAGAAACTCTTAGTAAGAAAGTTGAAGATCATTCATGTGACAAGTGCATGACAGAACTTATCTTATTTTAATATTAAGCATCAACATACTCAACATAAATAAATGCAATAAAATAAATTTATTACATTTATTTACGTTGAGTATGTTGATGCTTAATATTCAGACTTCCAAAAGACAGGAATTAGAAAAAAGTATGGTGTAAGTTGATTATTTTATTTTAGTTCCAATCTTATTTCAATTATTGGAATTAATGAGGAGTTTGACCTGGTAGGAAGTGAAATAAAAATCCAACATTCAAAATGGTGCGAGGGTACATGTAGATGACAGTTTTCATTGCTGTTCATTCAGTCAGTCAGAATGTTCTTGAGCATTTAGTGAAGTACTTTTTTTTCACTAGGTGTAACTAACTACTAAGGATTAAAATTCTTTTACCTTTCTGTGAAAGAGTCTGATCCTGCAATTTGAGAGCAGTTTAAAAGAGGTAATTGGATGGTAAAGAAATCCAGAGTTCCTTTTTGTGCTCTTGGAGCTGACAAAGCTTTCGACCATCAAAATAGAAAACTGAAAATGGTTGGAGGATTAGCAGGCATTATATAACACGCTTCTTTCAGACTGCCCCTGAACTGCAACGAATCACAGACGAAACATTATGTATGGCTGGAATATCTGCTTTATCAGTAGTTAAAAAGTATCATATTGACTCCTTTGCTGTATTCAAAACTCAAGATAAAGTAATTTTTCAGTTGAATGAGAAACTGGCCCGCATTCGCAAACCATTTTAGCCTGATGGACCTGAACACCTCAACATAGTAATAAAAGGGGTCTTCAGTGAAGAAATAGCAAAAGACGTAAGTCGAGTAAAGGTAGTGGTATACTATATTGGAAACTATTTGAGCTGTCTTCAACAGTTCAAAACTGAAAAGAATTATTAAAGGTTCTCTCAACCGTTGGTAGTCAAACAAAAGAAAACCTGAAACTGTTCTAGTGCAAGGTACTATGTTCTAGTGCAAGGAAGAAAGTGAAAGTAAAGATGGCTGGTACTGTGACTGAGTTGACTGCCAATAGAACACCGTTCGCAAGTCTTTTGGTTATAGCCAGATCAAAGCGCAACATTCTCATGAGATATTTGTAGTCCCAAGAGCAATGTAATGTAATCTTTGCATCAGATGGGATTATTGATCCGTGCTCATCAAAGAGCAAATTGGAAAATATATTGAAAGCCCTACAAATAGTGATACTACTAACACAATAGAAGCACCCCCATACAGTGTTACTATTGTAAATGCCTTGGTAACCAGAAGTGGTTACATTTGAAAGGCCAAAAACTATTAAAACTTTGAAAAAAATCAAGCTGATATCTTCCCTGCGACTGGAGGTCTGGAAGGAAACGGCAAGTTATCTTACTGGAAGGCATTCGACTCAGCTGTGCAAGATATCTTCTAGTTGCTAATTTTATATTCTTCATTCGTCAGACACTTGAATTATTCTTTAGTTTGGTAGATAACACTGTTGTTTGATTCGTGAAAAATAATTTAATTCTAATTTAATTAATCTTTGTAGATAGCGCGTCTCATTAGAAGTAGTGCGGCGGCCATTTTGATGAATTTATCACGGCTATACGCAACTCAACAGAGATATTGTTAGTCTATACAATTGTATGATCGAATAACAACATTCACACTTTCCTATCACTAAACTGCCCACGAAATGAAAAATGCTCCTGGACTATGACAGGGAATCTCTTAATGGTTTGCACTCAGTTTCACTCCAGATTTCTTAACGATGATCCTCCACATTGACACACTCGTCCTGATATTGTCGAGATTTTCGGTTAATAAACACACAGACGGCGCTGCGGTAGATCCTACGGTAATGTTTCTATATGAATTCCAGATCTTTCATGTCGTTTCCGCAATGTCCATTCCTGTGAACAGGGGAAAACTTTACCTGAAGCTTTCAATGAATTTCTTTGCGACTGATCGGAATATTTCCTCTAATCTGATCCTGAGTTCACCAGAGGCTTCGTCCCGTCGAATCTGCTACTATTCTTAAAGATGCATGTGGAGAGGCGTAAGATCGTCCGGAGCAATGTCAAAATCATTCTCGGCTTTAGTATAGACTTTCATAGCATCAGTCTGAGTGGCATCAGTAATTCCGAATCAGACTCGTTGCAGGAACAAAAAAAAAAGAAGAAGACAGAATCTCGGCTTTCATGAGTAAATTCCAGTGTAAATTTAGGTGTTGGAATTAAAAATAATGGAAGGTACTGAGGTTCAGTTGATTTGTACATTTAATATTAATGCAATGTATTAAAGTTAGTATATTTTTACTTCATAAGACTGTTTTCATTCTGCATTTTGAGATTTTTGGATTCATCCTTAGTCTGGTTTTTCCTTTGTCATTAGATGATTTAATAGAATATGAAGGACTAGCAACAAATTTGTTTATGTTGAACACAGCTAGTGCAACGCAAGTGACACAGGTAATGTTGAAAGCCATCTTTTTACTACTTTATATAATTATTTTGTTTATAATTCAATGTTGCTCTGTAAATAAAGATAAAAAATTATGGGATAAACAAAGTAATGATTAGTTACTTATTCGAAAAAAACTTCAAAATCACCTTTGGTTCTATTTCGACTTTTAATCTTAAAGTCTTAATCATACCTTTATAGGAAGTGAGAACATCTCTCACTTTCCCAAAAACGAAAAATAATACAAAACAAGAATTAATTATTCTCAAACTAACAACAGAGAACGTGACATCATCCACGTTCATGCTACCAATTTACAAGCCAAATTATTGTTTAAAATTCATTGATTTAACATTCTTTTTCATTTTAAAATAAATATTAAATTTTTTCAAAATCTATGGCTATTTCCAATTTATGTTTTTTAATGTCTTTTAATGTCTTAATTTTCAAAATTATTTAATGTCAATTTGATAACATTTTCACAATATAAACCTTCCTCTTATGATGACCACTTTCAGTTGATTTTCTCAAGATCTTCAATACTTCTTGCTTATCCTTCTTGCTTCCAAACAAATATCCTGTGTGGATTTAGGTGAAGAAAGGATATTTGTTTAGATGATTTGG
Source organism: Thereuonema tuberculata (assembly GCA_023159025.1). Taxonomy (NCBI): domain Eukaryota; kingdom Metazoa; phylum Arthropoda; class Chilopoda; order Scutigeromorpha; family Scutigeridae; genus Thereuonema; species Thereuonema tuberculata. Next base: position 169,073 of record JAFIDM010027448.1, on the reverse strand, counting down.
TACTTTATCTTCGCGCTCGCAAAGATAGATGAAGCAAGAAGGATAAGCAAGAAGTATTGAAGATCTTGAGAAAATCAACTGGAAGTGGTCATCATAAGAGCAAGGTTTATATTGTGACAATGTTATCAAATAGACATTAAAAAGCATAATTTTGAAAATTAAGACATTAAAAGACATTAAAAAACATAAATTGGAAATAGGCATAGATTTTGAAAAAATTTAATATTTATTTTAAAATGAAAAAGAATGTTAAATCAATGAATTTTAAACAATAATTTGGCTTGTAAATTGGTAGCATGAATGTGGCTGATGTCACGTTCTCTGTTGTTAGATTGAGAAAAATTAATTCGTGTTTGTATTTATTATTTTTCGTTTTGGGAAAAGTGAGAGATGTTCTCACTTCCTATAAAGGTATGATTAAGACTTTGAAATTAAAAGTCCAAATATAACCAAAGGTGATTCTTAAATTTTTTTCTAATAAGTTACAAGATGTTTTAGGCTTGGTATCTGTAGAAGATGTTATTAATGATTAGTTAGTTTTTAAAAAGTAAAATCGACTTAAAAAAATTTTAAAGACAACTTTTATTTTAGCAGATAAATCTCTAGCGTTTTCATCAAACACTCAAATGAAACCGGCATTCATTTCAATACATTATTTAATATTTACCTCAATTTCCAATGTCATTTCTTTTCATTATAAATAATTTTACATTTGTTAAAATTAAAAATTAATTGATGAATAGTAGTACACTGTAAAACTGGCGATCTAATTAATTTAAAGATAATTATAAACCAATATTACGAAATTCGTTATCATAAAATTATATTCCGATCTATACGATGCTTTTAAAACTTACTGATTTTAAATAATTATATCAACACTTTATAGAGATCATTTAACTTAATTTCATTTCTTTCAACTATTCTTTTTATGTTAAGTTTTAATTTAGCATTATGATTGAATATTAAAGGTAATCATTGTAAGGAATTTTAATTTTTGAAAGTTTAAAATTAAAATGAAATTTCAGAAACGAGCTTTGAAATTATTTGTTACTTCAAAGTGAAAATGAATATTGACTCTTGATTTAGAGATGACGTCAAAAGTAATGAAACCGGAACTAATGTGACGGAAGTTCAAGTTGCTAAGGAAACAAAAGAACAAAACAGGAGAATAAAGATAGCGTCCTGGCTTGATGTCAACAATAGCTACGATGCTATAGACATCTTTAAATAAATTCAAATAACTAAAGTAACATGTTATTTGTGAGTGATAAAGTTAAAGTGATACATAAGGCAAAGTTTTAAATAGTTGTGAAGTTTAATTTTGTAGATTTTAAAATGAATCCAAAGCAATTGTGGTCAATCGATCGGTTGGGGTTAACGATAGTAATCGATCAACGCATTAATAAAGAGAAGTGATCCGTAAGTTATGCAGCTTGAGATCAGAACTTCAAAGTACCATGACCCTTCAACGCAGATGGTATTTATCAAGGGATTTGATAAATAATCAACGAACACTGAATTTTTAAGTACGTTCCAATTTGTCTAGTACACCGACACGATAGGGAATTGCACAGAAACAAGAATGGAAGAAATCAAATAAAGAAATTTAGTGGATTCAAGGTATATCTACACGACTTTAGAACAACAAGGAAGAATACTGAACTTTAACTTTGATTCACAGAATAAATTTTGGAGTTAGGAAACTTTAGAGAACTTCAAGATGATAAAAGAATACAGCAAGTGAAACTTTAATAATTAATGAATAAATATATTGGAAGAGTTTAGTATAAATATATTTATGAACAATTAAGAATTATATTACATAAGGTGAAACACTATAAAGGTTATTGTATTGCTTTAAGGATTGGCAACTAGTGAACAAGAACAATCACACAGAGATAAAAGTTGTGTACTAACAATTGTTTAATATTAAAATCATACAAGTGTAGGACATGTGTTTAATCTAGGAACTAAGATTTATTACTTAGCTAGATAATTTTAGAGAGGACTCTAAAGCTACATACTTGGAAACACCTTAGGAAAGATAAATAGTTAATTATCAAGAGAAGATAGAATATTAAAGAACTGAACTTTTATTAGAACTTTTGATTAGAAACATGATTAGTTTAATTGTATAATGTTTACAAGAATTGAAGTTATAAATTTTCTTGTTTAATCAAAATATGTTTTTCTTTTCATTTCTCAACTTCTCTCAACCTTAAGTTAATCTCTGCTAACTCACAAATAATATGAAAAGATAAAATAAACTATTCTCTCATATATCAGTCATAATTTAAGTACTCTATTCAAAGATCTCTTTTGCTCTAATTAATCAGAGAAATGCCACCAAATTTCGTAACGCAGCCAATCTTGGGTAGAACGATTTCGTGAAAGAAAAGAGTGTTCCAAAATCTGCCGTTATGGTTAAATATGGCGGTGTAAAAGAGGAAAAGTATCAATAAATGAATAACTAAGATAAAGCTAAGATGAAATTTTAAATTGTCATGTTTGCTTTTTCAAAAACTTAGACAGAAATTGATTTTGTCAGAAATTTTATTCTTAAAATGTGAAACGAGATGTACTGCATCTAAGACAGTAGGAAATTTGGAAGTTTCCCAGCAGCAGATAGTTATAGAGACACAATGCGAATATCATAAGCATATTCTCCATCGGAAACTAAAGTACTATTATCCAAACAAGATTAGCCTCCAGCAGCAACCACAATCCTTGAATGGATAGAGCAACTTGGAAAATGTCTGTCATTTGATCGAACATTTTTTGCCAAAATGGAAGTGAATATTCTCTGTGGAGATGTGGATCTCATCTCTACAGAGAATATTCACTCTGTGGATCATGACGAGACTAACGACATTCAAAATTGCGCATATGGGCAACGGAGTCATTGGTCACTTCTTTCCCATTGTATAGCCAATACCTCACCAGATCCTATATCGAATGATTTTTCATTAAGTCTGTCTTAACACATCATTTCCGTAGCATTTCTCTCATGATGTTGCATTCTACAGTCAAGCCCACTCGTCCGTAATAATAGAAACCCCAATGAAAATCAACATCACAATCATCAGGACTGAGAGTTAGTTTGGGGCTTTCGCAGTACTTCTTTTAGCATGTTAATTCAGATTCTGTCTCAGTTTTTGGAAAAAGGAAACAAGAACTTGTCATTTCACTTTATCTTTCCATTAGTTATTCATTTTCTGATACTTTTCCATGCATTTCCTCATGTCCACCGCCATATTTCATTCGATTACCAGGTTTTTTGGATCTAATTTCTTTTCCCACGGAATGCTTCTTCCCAAGGCTAAATAGTCCAAATTTTCAGGGTATTCCACTTATTTGTTTAAGCTACACTGAGCCCTTAACAAGGATAACTTAATTAAATTTTTAAAAAATTAATGAAAAGTCACTTAAAAAACTTAACTTTATAGGTTTTATTTAAACCTCCCAAGAAAAATCTAACTACAGGATGGCCCAAAACAAACAGCAGTGAATCACGAACGCCAAGTTTCAGTTCACCAGTGAAGTTACAGAGTTTTATGTCTGCAAATGACATGTTTCAAGTGGGTCCCTGAGAACATAGTTCGTAACGGCTCACTCAATTTTGAAGTATATCCCGAAATAGTGGCTGCTGCATTTCGAAATATCGGTGGGATGTGCACGGATACGGAATGACACGTTTAAGACACGTTCCTTAAGCATTCCCCAAATGTACGCATTGGGAGGAGTAAGGTTGCCAAATGTGACGGATACGGAAAGTCTGTGAACCAAGAGATGACATTTCCATGAATGGGGTCTCTGAACAACCTGCCTTGTTGGCAGGTTGCGCCATTCTGTTGGAACCATTGATCTGCAAAGCGAATATTCCTCCCTCGGCAGAAGGCACGAATGTCATAGACGAACGGTAGTAGGCATGTGTTCATGTAGCGATGTTGATTTTGTGTCACTTGAGTTCCATTTTCCTCAATGACACAAGGACCAATGACAACGTTCACTTATACCGCACACCAAATAGTTATTTTCTCCGAATGCAATGGACATTCGTGCACAATATCGAGACTGGCAAAGCTATAACATGAATATGCGCCTCATCGGAGAACCAAACATTATTCATGAACTCTGGAATTTCATAGGTCTTGGCGAGAACAGAGGCAATGTACAGTTTCCAGGCCTCCTTATCGCCCTCTTTGAGCCAATGTGCAGTCTGGATGGTGTAGAAGAACGCTCCGAGACCCTTCAGGTTTCTTTGTAAAGATGTTCGTGACATGACAAGCTTCAAGGTTGTTTTCCTTTAACTACGCCATGGCGATTGAAACAGTTGATACAGAACACGTCCTTGATTGTTATTGGTTGCTGCATTTCTGGGACGCCCTATACATCCTCGTTGCTGCGTACAACCACCGGTTAGTCAAAACTTGTTAATCACTGCGAGGATGACGCTGTTGCTGGCTGCAGGTTTGAGCAATTACTGCGCAAACAACACCTTCACTAGCTGCATACTAATTATTACGGTCTATTTCGTAGGAGAGATAATCTTACTCCGGAATAAACACCTTTTCCTTTATTGTCAGCACCACATGTTCAGTAACAGCCACGGCAATGGAATGTTCCACAGGATATTGTGTTCGAGCGGAGTCATGGTTCTGAGGCATTCCGCTCGAGGGGTGCGGCACCGTGTTTCCAAACAGTTTGTATTGTGCCATCCTATATGTTAAAGGCAATAGAATTATGCTCATGTGCACCAAACTTCAGTTAACGTTGATGACTGCAGTTTGGACGAATCTAAAATTAGTGGGGGGTGCTGCTCCAGAAAAATTTTAGCCTTTGTTTTAAAATTGTGTGAAAGGAAACAAACTGTATAAAAAGAAATTTATCAAGTTTCTGAATAAATTTTCTTTTTATGCATATTTGTTTCCTTTCACACAATTTTAAAACAAAGGCTAAAAGTTTTCTGGAGCAGCACCCCCCACTAATTTTAGCTTCGTCCAAACTGCAGTCATCAAAGTTAACTGAAGTTTGGTGCACACGGGCATGTCAAACTATCACATTAAATTGAAAAATGAATTTAGCCATACAAATATAAAAAAAATGCTGATACTCAATTTTTATTGAAACATTAATTGCTATTTCATTTAATCATAAATTTCTGTTTGAATAGGTTTAGAAATTAATATATTAGCAATTATTGCATTAATCTCAAACTGGGAAAATCAGCAATTTAGTGAAGCTATTCTTAAATATATTTATACTCGATTGTGTTATATATATATATACTTATTTATTATTGCATATTTAGATAATAATTGGAAGAATGTTATATTTAATGAAACATTTTTTTCATATGTTTCAATCAACAACAATTACTCAATAGTAATATAACTTTTACGGAAATGATTTCATTGCTTCTTTACATTTTTATAGATGTTCGTTCATGATGAGAATGAAGATCCAATGTTACTTGATCCTCTGCTTGCAATTCCGTTAAAGACAACCGTTAAAGTAGTATCAATAGCTGCTACAAAGGTAAGAAATGATTGCAAAATCATTATTTAATGTTTTGAAAGCACATTACTCTATAAATTGAAATTTACTTTTTTCTTATTAAAATATAAATTTTAAATATATAATTTGTTATTTATCTTCTAAAATTTGTAGTTAATTAGGTTACATGAACTCCGAACACTCCACCGTCGAATTTATTATAATAAGTAAATTAAGAACTATAAGATTCACAGCAAAAGAGAAATTTTAGAAGCTTTTCAGTTTTCTGTTAATATTGAACAGTTCTCGTGACATCATTTTTTATATTATTAGAAATTAGGGAGTGATAAAACAAATCCCATGGTTTACTCAATACTGTAAAATTATAATAAGAAACTATGAAACGTCAAAAAGAAAAGCCTTACTTATCCATCACCCGCAGATAGAAGTATAATAGGATACTTTAATTTAAGAAAATGTAAAAATGTTTTCATGATGTACCAAACTTGTTCTTATTTGTTTAGTATCGATCATGTCAAATCCTGGTTTATAGGCAGATCGATGAAGAGTAGCTGGTAGACGAACACATCCATTAACATCGATGTCAAAACAAAGCTATAAGAGGTCGAACCGTTTAATGTGTAGAGGTTGCCTTAATGCTAAATAAGAAAAATAAACCCTACAGTATATGTGTTTGTGAAATGAGCTGCGAATCATTTCATTTTTTATACTATACAGATACCTTTGTCTATAAGAGCCATGATATAATCATGTGACTACAATTGTTATCTAAGAAGAAATCACATAGCTCTACTTTTGAAAAAAGCTTTCAGGAGAAACTTGGCAGAATCTGTTTTTAAGAAAATATCTTCACGTTTCTTACGAGTAGTCTAAATAAAAAGCCAACATACATATGATATGATAAAAAAACAATTAACACATTAAATATCGACATATTTCGATCAATATCAAAGTTGTCTCTTTAACAAGAACTGATCTCAAGATACCTGGTGATTAAATATACGAAATTTATTTGGAATAAGCCAATTGGATGAAAATCATCATGTGATCCGAATTCTACGCCATCTGGAACCGCTTTTTAAATTTTCGATCACGCTCAACTGTACATTCCTCTGTACTGCCGTTACGTTGACGATTTGCTTTTTTTTTATGATTCCTCCATTCAACTTGGATGATTGGATATTTTGGGAGATATTCAACACAATACCAACTTCAAAATAGAACATGAAAGTAATAATTCCCTCCCATTTTTGGCCACTTTAATTACTTGAATTCATTCTTAATTTACTACAAAGGCATCAAGCCGATGTCTTCTGATTTCACGCTCATGAAAAATAATATTTATGATTTTAGATATATTGTGAAAAAAGTGAACTTATTAAACCTATGCAGGTTTAGGATAGATAAAATTGAACGATTTCGAATCGGTCTGTATTCTATGTATGCAATTGTTCTTAAATGCAAATTCAGTATATTTTCAGCCATTGTTATTCTTTGAGGTCGTATATCAATTGTTGAATAGGCTGAGTAATGTGTGCGAAAGATTAATGTTTGGGAAAGATACATCTATATCCTTTTTCGACGTTAAAAATGTTGTCCTATTGTTCGATTGGAGAACAGTCCTGCAACATAGATTTTAGTGTTTAGTAAGAGTATCATTAGCCAATTAACTCTGTCGTCAACTCGATTCTGAGGCCAAACATGCTACGAAAAAAGGATCCCAAGATGCAGATAAGTCAGCCGAACGCCTGCTACAGTATGAAAGATCAAAGCGATGGTGACAATAGAGAACCTACCAATCCACGTTGCATGTTAGGAACAACAAAACCGACTGTGGGACGTGTCATCATAAACAATCTTGGCATGCTCAAAGTCCACAAGGCATATGGTCATCAAGCGAAGATCACATCTAGCAAACTTTTTTTAAGCGTAGGGGAGACCGGGGTCAGTTGGCATAAGGGGCTAGTTGGCATACAGCTTCTATTTCCTGTAGCTAGAGCGCTGACATCTTGGAAGTGGGAAGTGTATGTAAAGGTGTACCATCCACTGTGACTTTTAGTTTGCTTGGAAGCGGTCACGAAGGAAGGAACCCCTGTTACATCATTTTTCTAACTGTTGAGTAAATTGTTTCATCGTAAATTTTTTTGTTCTGGTGAACATGTAGATCGTGCTGGTGATTGCAGTTTTCGAAAGAATGAATAACTGTGGTTGCATGCATGTATCATAATCTTTTGTTTCTGATGTTTGAGATTGTGTGGTATCCATCTTGTTTTGGAAATCCCTTTGGGGCTAGTTGACATAGTTAGGTTGGGGTCAGTTGGCGTAGCTACGACAAATGGTAAAAACGTGGAAAAACTGGAGATGGACAGACGAGGAAGACTCCATTTGATACGATCAAACTAAAGTTCTGCAAAAATTGAAGCCACCTGTTCAAATAACTCCTACATTTGTGTTTGTGGTTTGAATTTTGAGATATTATTAGGTTAATATTTCTAGGCCTTTTTTCAAACCTGACAATTCAAATACTCACCAACCAACCGTGTGTTGCTGCAACGGAAGAATGAACTGTGGAGACAATCATTAACAAGCAGTTAACGTGACATGTTGAACCGAATAGGAGTGAGCATTGTTCAACAATGGGATCAAGGTAACAAAGCCGAACTACGTGAGAACAAAGACGAAATCTCAATGGAGAGGTGGTTCACAAAATGGCAGCTTCCATGTGTCATTGAGAATGATATGATTTCTGTAACACTATGAGGTACAAAAAAGTTCAAAAATTCTATACATTTACGCATTTTACTGGACAGTGCAATATCGAAAGATATTACCAGAAGTTGTGTGATTCCGAAGAATGGAAGAAAGGCACGAATAGAGATCCAGTAGCATTCGAAATCGAAGACTTCCAGACTCAACGATTAAGCTTACTTCGATTATCTAAAGGAATCGACTAGTGATCGAATCGAAGATAAGGAAAAGCAACGGCACAAGTGAGACGATTAAATTCTGTAAGTAATCCCATTTCGATATCCTAACACGGACGGGTCAAGAAAGGATTTAAACTCATTGTGATAGGATCGAGGAAAAGTCTTCAATTTAATTAAATCAAGTAATTGCAAAAGGGTTTAAAGTTAAACAAGCGATTATTAAAGATTTAAAGACTAAAGAACATTGATTTCTGTTACCTTAGTAACGAAGATTAGACGAGGCTTAACCAGATCAGTTTCAGAAGAATCTATATTTTCTAGATGTAACTTAACTTGATAAAAGATCGAGTAAAGATAAAGAATAGCTATAAATATATGTAAACTTTTGAGAAAAGATAATACAAGATTTCTTAAAAGATTTTGACTTTGTTTTTCTTGAACATCCTAGGTCTAGATACGAAGTTCAATCAACTCTGCTAAATGAAAATATCCGGAGTAAAGGTTTAATGAGTTAATTTTATTTAGGTCAATTTCTCAAGACATCCAAGATAATAAAATTATTCTCTTAACGCTCCTTATTCTGTCCACCACAGTGTTTGACATCAAACAATAACTATACGTAGCTAAGAATTCATCGTTTGTTCATACATTTAGTTTAATTCATCATACAGTTGTTTTTTGTTCAAGGATTAATGAAATGAAATTTTTTACAAAATAAAATGTTTTTACTCGAAAATTGCTAAATTCTGTTGAAGTACCCTATCCATATCACGTTATGCCAACTAACCTCTCACCCGGGGTTAGTTGGCATAGTTGCAAACTTTTCGGAAAAGTGTTTTTGGGGTTACCTAAACACGATTTAATTAATGGGTCCTACATAATTTTGTGGTGAAAAAGTTAAGCTAACCGCCCCATTCACCAGAATCCCCCTAAGTATTACACACAAAAATAGAGAAATCAAAAACCAAAATCTATGCCAACTAGCCCCGGTCTCCCCTACCCCGCGTGTGAACGCTGGCAGTATCTCAACACATTGAATGAAGCATGAGTGTACTTGGTCAACAGCAACAAACCAAGGGCCATTTGTACCGGCATATTGAAAAGGGACGAGCAGACTTAGAGCGGAATGCAAAGAGAGATTCTCCAAAGGGTTCATGATTGTTGAAGGATCATATGCTCGAGGACATCTCCCCACTGATTATCTGAAATGCCTAAACAAATTACACTGAAAATTTATCTGAAATTTGTAAACTGTACAGGAATAAAGTTATAGAAAGAAAAATAGCTTTTAAATTGCGTTATCTTGACAGGAAAAAAGAAACGTCAAAAAGAACTTTACTATGCTTTAAATGATTAATAGGCGCAAACGTTAAGAAAGAATAAAAAGCAAAATAGTGTAGTTATTGCTTCTTACCATTGATCCCCATTTTATGTAACACTTGAAATCAATAATAAGACAAATATAGTTTTCCTTGGACTTACCACATCCATAAGATTTTAAAGCGATTGAATTATTTCTAGGTATCCGCTGACTCAATTCTTTTCCTAAATTCACCTCTGATGTTCCATAATTTTACTTATCACTTTAACTAAAAGGTTTTAAAGGGATTGAAGTTATTTTTAGAAATCCTTTCCTCAATTCCAACATCATAATGTTCGTAATATAATTTAAAGACCAAATATGTTTTGTAAAAGCTTAACTTTAATCAGCATTAAATCTATAATCTCTCTCAAATGCTTAAGAATAAGCATAAGCACAATGTTAGGCGGTTGTAATGGCTAGGCGTTCAGAAAGTTAAAAGAGGGAGTTTGATTCTTACCTACCTTTAACCACTGAAAATAAAATCGGTTATTCTTGTAATTAGTGGTTGCAGCTCGTATGGAGACGAAACAGAAGTTGAAATTCTGAGTTTCCCAAACTATTTGCCTTTTTCATTTATAGGCTAAAGCATGAAATTGACATTTAATATGCTTGTAGAATTCAAAAGTGTTTGGTTGATAAGCAGGCTATGGATAACAAAAACGTGAGAAGGAAAAACAAATACTTCTTTCAGCTAAATACGATAGAAACGATGGAATATCAAAAAGCTACAAATAATTTCCCAGCTATTTCCACTAATATAAAGTTCTTTACGTGTGCAAAAATAATTGATAAAAAGTCCAGCCCGCACACAAAGTCTAAAAATTATTA
>JAFIDM010027448.1:82132-113435 GCA_023159025.1 Thereuonema tuberculata | reverse complement strand
TCATCTTCGTATTATTTTCAATAAATATTATTGGAAATTTTACTACTGTGTCTTTATTCCGTGTGTGCTTTTCAAAAAAAAAAATATTATCATCGTGGGTAATTAATCCCAGTTGGATTACAGCCACACAGTTTTATTTAAACCTCCCAAGAAAAATCTAACTACAGGATGGCTCAAAACAAACAGCACTGAATCACGAACGCCAAGTTTCAGTTCACCAGTGAAGTTACAGAGTTTGATGTCTGCAAATGACATGTTTCAAGTGGGCCCCTGAGAACATAGTTCGTAACGGCTTACTAAATTTTGAAGCATATCCCGAATTAGTGGCTGCTGCATTTCGAAATATCGGTGGGATGTGCATGGATACGGAATGCTTAAGACACGTTCCTTAAGCATTCCCCAAATGTACGCATTGGGAGGAGTAAGGTTGCCAAATGTGACTGATACGGAAAGTCTGTGAACCACCAGATGACATTTCCATGAATGGGGTTTATGAGAGTGTCTCTGCACAACTTGCCTTGTTGACAGGTTGCGCCATTCTGTTAGAACCATTGATCAGTAAAGCGAATATTCCTCCCTCGGCAGAAGACACGAATGTCATTGACGAACGGGAGAAGGCATGTGTTCATGTAGCGATGTTGGTTTTGTGTCACTTGAGCCCCATTTTCCTCAATGACACAAGGACCAATGACACCGTTCGCTTATACCGTACACCAAATAGTTATTTTCTCCGAATGCAATGGGCATTCGTGCACGATATCGGGATGGGCAAAGCCTATGAACTGATTCGATCGTCCATTAACGTAACCTGTAACATGAATATGCGCCTCATCGGAGAACCAAATATTATTCATGAACTCTGGAATTTCATAGGTCTTGGCGAGAACACGGGCAATGTACAGTTTCCAGGCCTCCTTATCGCCCTCTTTGAGCCAATGTGCAGTCTAGAAGAAGAACGCTCCGAGACCCTTCAGGTTTCTTTGTAAATATGTTCGTGACATGACAAGCTTCAAGGTTGTTTTCCTTTAACTACGCCATGGCGATTGCAACAGTTGATACAGAACACGTTCTTGATTGTTATTGTTGTTGCATTTTCGGGACACCCTGTACCTCCTCGTTGCTGCGTACAACCACCGGTTAGTCAAAACTTGTTAATCACTGCGAGGATGACGCTGTTGCTGGGTGCAGGTTTGAGCAACTACTGCGCAAACAACACCTTCACTAGCTGCATACTAATTATTACTGTCTATTTCGTAGGAGAGATAATCTTACTCCTAAATAAACACCTTTTCCTCTATTGTCAGCACTCCATGTTCAGTAACAGCCACGGCGATGGAATGTTCCACAGGATATTGTGTTCGAGCGGAGTCATGGTTCTGAGACATTCTGCTCGAGGGGTGCGGCACCGTGTTTCCATACTGTTTTGTATTGTGCCTTCCTGTATGTTAAAAACAATAGAATTAAACTATCACATTAAATTGAAAAATGAATTTAGCCACACATATAAAAAAAAAATGCTGATACTCAATTTTTATTGAAGCATTAATTGCTATTTCATTTAATCATAAATTTCTGTTTGAATAGGTTTAGAAATTAATATATTAGCAATTATTGCATTAATCTCAAACTGGGGAAATCAGCAATTTAGTGAAGCTATTCTTAAATATATTATTCTTAAAAATATAAAATATTCTTAATTTATTCTTAACTATATTTATACTCGATTGTGTTATATATACTTATTTATTATTGCATATTTAGATAATAATCGAAAGAATGTTATATTTAATGAAACATTTTTTTCATACACTTCAATCAAAACAATTACCCAATAGTAAGGTAACATTTACGGAAATGTTTTAAATACTTCATTATATTATTGTAGATGTTTGTTCATGATGAGAATGAAGATCCAATGTTGCTTGATCCTCTGCTTGCAATTCCGTTAAAGACAACCGTTAAAGTACTATCTATAGCTGCTACAAAAGTAAGAAATAATTGCAAAATCATTATTTAATGTTTTGAAAGCACATTACTCTATAAATTGAAATTTACTTTTTTTTTATTAAAATATAAAATTTAAATATATAATTTGATATTTATCTTCTAAAATTTGTAGTTAATTAGGTTACATTAACTCCAACAACTCCACATTGTTATATAATAGGATACTTAAATTTAAGATTATACAACTATCTGCGGATGATGGGTAAGTAAGGCTTTTCAGTTTTCTGTTAATATTGAACAGTTCTCGTGACATCCTTTTTTATATTATTAGAAATTAGGTAGTGATCAATACTGTAAAATTATAATAAGAAACTAGGAAACGTCAAAAAGAAAAGCCTTACTTACCCATCACCCGCAGATAGTTGTATAATAGGATACTTTAATTTAAGAAAATGTAAAAATGTTTTCATGATGCAGCAAACTTGTTCTTATTTGTGATGAACCTCAAAATGTGATGAACTGAATTTTTTTCCTCCTCATAATGTACACTGTAAAATATTTGTAAAAAAAAAGAAAACAAATCCAGTTTCTTTATCTTTTTTTTCCCCCCTTTTTTTTGTAATTGTAATGCTTGTAATGCTTTGTTTTAATATAATGATTTTTTGTTTTAATTTCATTTGTAATTTGCCTCGATGCCGACACCCTTTTGTCTTCTCGACGGGATCACCCTTAAGACAACTGGATGTCAAAACTGTAATCAATACATACTGTTGTAAATATTTTTTATTGGCAATAAAATTATTATTATGTTATTACATTATTTGTTTAGTATCGATCATGTCAAACCCTGGTTTATAGGCAGATCGATGAAGAATAGCTGGTAGACGAACACATCCATTAACATCGTTGTCAAAACAAAGCAATAAGAGGTCGAACCGTTTAATGTGAAGAGATTGCCTTAATGCCAAATAAGAAAAATAAACCCTACAGTATATGTGTTTAAAGTGAGCTGCGAATCATTTCATTTTGTATACTATACAGATACCTTTGTCAAAGAGCCATGAAGGTCTGATTGACCATATATCAATTGTTGAATAGGCTGAGTAATGTGTGCGAAAATAACGCCGTTTTGGGAAAGATAAATCTATATCCTTTTCCGACGTTAAAAATATTGTCCTTTTATTTGATTGGAGAACAGTCCTGCAACATAGATTGTAGTGTTTAGTAAGGGTCTTATTAGCCAATTAACTCTGCCGTCAACTCGATTCTGAGGCCAAACATGCTGCGAAAAAAGGATCCCAAGATACAGATAAGTCAGCCGAAGGCCTGCTACAGTACGAAAGATCAAAGCGATGGTGACAATAGAGAACCTACCAATCCAACGTTGCATATTCAGAAGGTTAGGAACAACAAAACCGACTGTGGGACGTGTCATCTTAAACAATCTTGGCATGCTCAAAGTCCACAAGGCATATGGTCATCAACCAAAGACCACATTTAGCAAAATTTTTTTTAAAGGTAGGGGAGACCGGGGTCACTTGGCATAAGGGGCTAGTTGGCACACAGCTTCTATTTCCTGCCACCGTGTAGTTAGAGCGCTGACATCTTGGAAGTGGGAAGTGAATGTAAAGGTGTACCATCCACTCTGACTTTTAGTTTGCTTGGAAGCGTCACGAAGGAAGAACCCCTGTTTCATCGTTTTTCTAACTGTTGAGTAAATTTTTTCATCGTAAATTTTTTTGTTCTGGTGGACATGTAGATCGAATTGAGGTGCTGCTGATGGCGGTTCTCGAAAGAGTGGATAACTGTGGTTGCATGCATGTATCATAATCTTTTGTTTCTGATGTTTGGGATTGTGTGGTATCCATTTTGTTTTGGAAATCCCTGTGGGGCTAGTTGGCTTAGTTAGGTTGGGGTCAGTTGGCATAGCTATGACAAATGGTAAAAAAGGGGAAAAACTGGAGATGACCAGACGAGGAAGACTAAATTTGGTACGAACAAACTAAAGTTCTGCGAAAATTGAACCCACCTGTTCAAATAACTCCAACATTTGTGTTTGACATCAAACAATAACTATATACAGCTAAGAATTCATTGTTTGTTCATACATTTAATTTAATTCATCATACATTTGTTTTTTGTTCAAGTATTAATAAAATAAAAATTTTTACAAAATAAAATGTTTTTACTCGAAAATTGGTATATTCTGTTGAAGTACCTGTATCCATAGCACGTTATGCCAACTCGCCCCTAGGGGTATGCTAACTAACCCATCACCCGGGGTTAGTTGGCATAGTTGCAAGCTTTTCGGAAAAGTGTTTTTGCGGTTACCTAAACACGATTTAATTAATGGGTCCTACATAATTTTGTAGTCAAAAAGTTAAGCTAACCTCCCCATTCACCAGAATCCCCCTAAGTATTATACAAAAAAATAGAGAAATCAAAAACCAAAATCAATGCCAACTAGCCCCGGTCTCCCCTACCCCGCGTGTGAACTCTGGCAGTATCTTATCACATTGAATGAAGCATGAGTGTACTTGGTCAACAGCAACAAACCAAGGGCGATTTGTACCGGCATATTGGAGAAAAGGAACGAGCAGACTTCGTGCCGAATGCACGATACTTCAAAGACTTCATGATTATCGAAGGATCATGTGATCGAGGATATCACCCACTGATCATAGTGATATTTGGTACGCGCAGAAAAAGGACGCGCAGACTTCGTGTGGAATGCAGAGAGATTCCCAAAGGGTTCATGATTGTCGAAGGATCATATGCTCGAGGCCATCTCCCCACTGATTATCTGAAATGCCTAAACAAATTACACTGAAAATTTATCTGAAATTTGTAAACGGCATAGGAATAAAGTTATAAAAAGAAAAATAGCTTTTAAATTGCGTTATGTTGACAGGAAAAAAGAAACGTCAGAAAGAACTTTACTATGCTTTCAATGATTAATAGGCGCAAACGTTAAGAAAGAATAAAAAGCAAAATAGTGTAGTTATTGCTTCTTACCATTGATCTCCATTTTATGGAACACTTGAAGTCAATAATAAGACAAATATAGTTTTCCTTGAACTTACCACATCCATAAGATTTGAAAGCGATTGAATTATTTCTAGGTGTCTGCTGACTCAATTCTTTTCCTGAATTCACCTCTGATGTTCCATAATTTACTTATTACTTTAACTAAAAGGTTTTAAAGGGATTGAAGTTATTTTTAGAAATGCTTTTCTCAATTCCAACATCATGATGTTCACAATATAATTTAAAGAGCAAATATGTTTTGTAAAAGCTTAACTTTAATCAGCATCAAATCTATAATCTCTCTCAAGAATAAGCATAAGCACAATGTTAGGCGGTTGTAATGGCTAGCCATTCAGAAAGTTCAAAGAGGGAGTTTGATTCTTACTTACCTTTAACCACTGAAAATAAAATCGGGTTATTCTTTTAATTAGTGGTTGCAGCTCGTATGGAGACGAAACAGAAGTTGAAATTCTGAGTTTCCCAAACTATTTGCCTTTTTCATTTATAGGCTAAAGCATGAAATTGACATTTGATATGCTCATAGAATTCATAAGTATTTGGTTAATAAGCATATGGATAACAAAAACGTGAGAAGGAAAAACAAATGCAGATATATGCAGATACTTCTTTCAGCTAAATACGATAGAAAAGATGGAATATCAAAAAGCTACAAATAATTTCCCAGCTATTTCCACTAATATAAAGTTCTTTACGTATTCACACACAAAGTCTAAAAATAATTTTACACACAAAGTCTAAAAATTATTACATTAAAATTTAAAAATTAAAAATAAAAACAGGACTCCCTAGCTTTCACCACAGTAGGAAGCCACGTCCTACTGTGGTGAAAGCTAGGGACACCTATTTTTAATTTTTAAATTTTAAATTTTAATGTAATAATTTTTAGACTTTGTGTGCAGGCTGGACTTTTTATTTCCACTAATTATCATGAAATACAGATTTTATAGTTTCCAAACAGGAAATACCGAGGGTTGGGTCAGATAAAATTGAATAAGTTAGGATCTTTTGTTACAGAGACAAGATCTTCCTCCAACACGATGCTGCTCGATGTGACGACCACTGTTATGTACGATCGCCCGGCATGGTAGTTTCTGTGAGGGAAATATTACAGTTATGCTTTAGCAGATAAAGTCTTTCTTTATTGCTGGCAGAGTTAGTGATAACTATAACTACATACTCACGGAAAGTTCTTATTTTAGTTGCAAACTTTCAAACTTATTTGCAGCAAAGCACTTCTTGCTTCATCGCTGTCTGGAGAGAAACTGAAGGAGGGTTTTATTAATTCTTTCTATCCAAATGAATAACTTAGCAAAGTGAATTTGATAACACTGTATTAACTTTATTTGCACTAATTAAAGGAACAATTTTAACCAATTGTTTAATGCTTTCTAAATAGTTCAATAATAACGAAAGTTCTTTAGAATTTCTCCGAGCCAATATTGTCCGATGCGTCCAGTCTTCTTGCTGCAGACGCTCCCGCACTTCCGAAATGGAACTGTCCAATTCACAGGTATTCGCTTTAACACTAGCACTTAAATGGTTTTTCACCTTGAAATAATCTGCTACTTTAACTGAAGCACTATTAAATAATTTGAAGACACATACTTCAAAATATGCACTCCTTGTGCATATTCCTGTCAGAATATGGAATGCGAGGGTTGATTTGTCCCTTTCGTTGCACATAAATTACTCATTCACTGTTTGAATTCCTACTTACGAATTCAATAATAAATTTAACCGGAACTTTCCTTCACTCGAAGCACAAATAAATTGAATTCGAT
This sequence comes from Thereuonema tuberculata, assembly GCA_023159025.1. NCBI lineage: Eukaryota > Metazoa > Arthropoda > Chilopoda > Scutigeromorpha > Scutigeridae > Thereuonema > Thereuonema tuberculata. The sequence goes on along the minus strand of JAFIDM010027448.1, from coordinate 106,659 downwards.
TAAATAACATTTATCCAATTCTCGGATCCACAGGAGATATTTTTTTTCACTGGTTACTTGAAAACTTTTTTTAGCAGGCCTTAGATATGCAGGAATTAGTCAAGTATTAGTTGGTTGGATAATTACTCGTCCACTCCAATTAATTGCAGGTAAGCTCTTGCGTGAAGTAATTTCTTCTCTTCTGTATCGCTTATTAGTCTTCAGGGCAAACTTCTTAAGTTTCGACTTTTCCACTGTTCGTCCACCAAAATGCGATAGCCTTCGTAAATCTGCTTCACAGGTTGTTTTCCTAGATTTCGCCAGTCTTTAGTCCTTTGGCTCCTTATTTGAGAAATGGATGTGGCCGGCTGGAAACACGAAGTAAGTTGTTTGCGGGCTACAACTGAACTGCTTTCTGTTGGGTTCGACCGCCACTTTTATTAGTACTTCATTTGCATAATTTTGCATAGATATCAACGCGTCGATTCCAAACTTATATCATTTCATAATTTATTTCCAATTGAGAAATTGAAAAATTTAAAAATTATTTCTAAAGCAAAAAAATAAAAAAAAAATATTGTTTTTTTACTTTCAATCCATAGAAACTACACCCCTTTCTCACTTCCAACAATCGATACTGGAACACTTCTACGTGCCGCGAGCTTCGAGGCGCGTGCCTTTGATTGTTGGCTATTTGCGATCTTTTGCCAATTTCTTGTGGCAGGTTCTTTGCGAGAATAAATATTTAATTTATCCTCTACCACCAATTCAGTGTCTTCTGTAACCTTTGAAATAAGAGATTTTAATAACACTTAAATTATTTCACCATAGTTTCCATTGCCAGAGGCTTCCAGATACATCTAAACAGATTTTCCATAAGCAAGCCTGCTTACGAGATACGAGTTGGTACAATCCCAAATTTGAGAAGCACGAAACCTTAGATATCTATCGGAGAGGCATCAGATGACTTAAGAATTTAAGTGGAATGCCGTGAATCCCGATCTCACGCTTTTCTGTCTTCTACTACTAAACCGAGAAACGTGCAATATGGCTGGATGCATTGTCCATTTGAATGTTTACAAATAGTATCGTTGCCATAAAGCTGTGGGACAAGGATGCCATAAAGTTATTGCATCAGTCTCTTGGAATATGCAGCTTTTATCTTGGAATTAGCGGCCACTCCGAGCAGTGGGAGACGACCTCGAGCATTTGATCATTCGACAATCATGAAGCCTTTGGAGAATCTTTCTTTTCATTCCACAAGAAGTCTGCTCATCCTTTTTCTCCAATATGCCGGTAACAAATTGTCCTAGGCTTGTTGCCATTGTCCAGTCACCGTCATGCTTAATCCAATGTGATGAGATACTGCCAGCGGTCACACGAGAGGTAATCTTTGCAGAGTTTGCTCGATGTGCTGTTCGGTTTGTGACCACGTGCCTTGCGCATTTTGTGCATGCCAAGGCTGTTTACGATGACACGTCTCACAGTCGGTTGTGTTGTTTCTTATCTTTTGCTGATGAACGCTGGATTGGTGGTTCTCTAGTGTCACAAGCACTTTGATCTGTCGTATTGTAGCAGGCGTTCGGCTGACTTATCTGCGTCGCGGGGATCCTGTTATGGCTGTATGTTTGACCTGGGGTTCGAGTGACGGCAGAATTAATTGGCTAATGATACCCTTACTAACCACTTAAATTTTTGTCACGGGACTGTTTTGCAATTACACTGTAGGACAACATTTTTTTGAAGTCGGAAAAGGGCATAGATGTATCAAATTGAAGATCATTTTACGTGCGCTGAAATAATTTAGTGTTCAACAAATGAAACCTACGCACCTGTATAATGAATGACTTTTTAATTAAAAATGTAGATACAAAATAAAAAACACGACCATGGTTTCAGTTCAAAAAGGATGAACAATTATCAAGTGAATGTTACAACATTTGGGAAACCTTTATATAAACTTAAGGGGTGGTTTGACTCCGTGCAGACCCCGTAGCGTCAAATAGAATTTGCATATGACGCTACGTAAGCTATCAATGAAAAAAAAAATTACAAAACCATTACAAAAAATTTTTAATATATAACGTAAATTAGAAATAATTTTAAAAAAATAATAAAATAATATTTCCCATCAATATCCAAAAGTTAAATCTATATCAAAAAAGTTTTATTTAAACCAAATACCAACAGTCGTAATGGAACAATCTATTTATAATAACAAGTAATATACTGGAAAACTGCCCATTTTTCTTTTTTTTTTTTTCTTTTTTTCTTACTTCTTTTTTTTCTTCCAATTATTTTTTTATTTAAAACAAGAACAGTACGTATCTTTCCCAGAACTGCTTTATTTTCGCAGACATTATTCAGCCTGTTCAACAATTGACATATGACCTTAAAGAATAGCAATGTACTGTATGTGCATTTGCGAAAAATTGCATACTCGGGATATAGATCGGTTCGAAATCGTTCAATTTTTTTCTGTCTTAACCCTGCATAGTAAGTGAACTGAAATAATTCAACTTTTTTCACAGTAAATATCTGAAATCATAAATATTATTTTTCATGAAGGAAAAATTAAGATTAGAAAGCACTAAAACTCAAATCATATAATTTAAGGTCGTTCGTGTTCACCATCATTTGAGACCAACTGCTGAGCAAGTGGATGTAGTGAATTGTGAAAGAAATTGTTTAAATAAAATGATGGATGAAAATCTACCATGCAGGTAAGGTTTTTAAGCTTTCCGTTGTGATTAAGTATTTTTTTTTTATTTTAATTCTTCTTTAACTTTTTTAGGAATTGGAAATCTAAAATTTCTCATATCAGGAACATATAATTTATTGAACATAAAGTAACTGAAATAGCTGTTCTTCATAGTTACAAAAAATAGATATCTGATGTAGATGAGCAAGAAATGAACATTGCAAGATTACTTCGAAACTTTTCTATTTGGTACAAAAATCACGTGATACATACAAAGTAGTGTTATGTTCGTATTTTGTAACTCTTGATCCCTAGATAGAAACTTAATATCGAGATCAGACTTCCGATACGACTTCCTACCCCTTCTCGGCTTCTCCACACCCCTATGACTTCAAACCTTTCCCAGTTGGTAAAAAACCACGTGATCATTACGAATTAATATTACATTCTTATAATGCAATCCGAAAACCCCGTAGAATTATCTTTCAACAAAGTTTTCCCATCACCTCAACCTCCTTACCCAATAATTTCGATCAAATAGCTTTCGATATCAATTAATAACATGTCAAATTTCGTATTTTCACCTCAAGCAGTTTCGGAGGTACGCATATCCATAAAGGAATGCGTAACCATCAATTATCTGATTACACTCCGTAGGGTATAAATATCGAAAATTCGTCTAATATGTATCATTTCGAGTTTGACAAAGAAAACACAGGTGAAATTTCTTGCAGAAGTTTAATCTGATTTAGCAGTTACTATCATCAAAATGTGTGAAGGAGATGAAATTAGGAGGAGGAAGTTAGAGACTACCTGTTCAAAATTTGGTTCATATCCGTCAAAGAACATAAAATTGTATAGAGAACATACATACAAACATACAAATTTTGACTTCTTATATATATATATATATACAGAGAGAGAGGGAGAGAGAGGGGGGGGGGGAATTGTAAATTAATATACACTAAAGATTATGTGGCGTAATAAAAAAATAATTGTAATTTCTGATTAAAATGAAGCTTTAAAAGAAAGTACAAAAGGCAAAAATATTGTTTAATGAATAATGTTTAACATTTTATAAAATTAAAAATAATATTGTATGAAAACAATTTCGAGAAGATGTGATCTGAATACAAAGTAGAAGTTTTTCCAGATTTAGACTTGATGAAACTGACACTCAACATCATTCAGAAAACTAATACTGAACATCATTCAATCGCTACTATAAGAAAACATCAGTGTCATTATAAAAAAAATCATTTCTTTTCGCAAACATCAGTGTCATTATAATTTATGGATCTTTGCCAAATGACCTGAAATGGCATATAGCTTAGAACTAAACATAAGTATTAAAGCCTTAGATGGTCCTTAATTTTATATTTTTGACTAACATATTCTGGTAGAGTTCTGTTGCCGACATTGGCACAATGAATAATGCCAGGATCGATCAGAAAAATGTTTTCAATCATTGGTATGCCATAATGCCACGGTTACTGAATAGCACAGTCAAATTGTACATTAAAAACGCAAAACGCGATGTAAAGCTGCATTTTTGGTATGTTATTTGGACCCGTTAGGGAAGTTTGAAACTATGTTTTGCAAGCCAAAAAAAGTTGTGCTAGCTGCATAAGACATGGAAAACTGCAAAATTTTCGGACTTTTTGAAGTTTCTGCAGTTTAATTCAAAAACTATGCGTATTTCGAAATTAGTTGTCAGTATCATTTTGAAAGTGCATTAAATTTGGGACAATTGAAGCCCACCCACAGCTCCATATGTCTAATACGTGTTGAGATATGGCACTTCAAAAATTGGTATGTTTTCGCATGTTTTCCAAAAATTCAGTTTCCCTTTTGTTTTCAACCACATATTGGCACAACCGCTCATCCTACAATAAAAATTATAAGAAACTACAGTTTAGCACATTTATTACTTTTCATTTAAGCACAAAACGGGGTCAGTAGACCATATAGTTCTCTTGGAATCGCTAAAAAAACAAAAATTGCGAAAATAGATTTTTAAGATATGGGCCTAACCTAAACACTACGAACATGAAATTGTGGGCATTAGGTGAAAGGAAAAGCCAGGTAAAAAGTTGTTATGTCTATTGACATTTATTATGTTACAGAAAATAATTAAAATGTTATGAAAAATTAAAGTTTACATTTTTTGAACGATCCCGGTTGATTACCTTGATGAGACCACTGTTGTTGAGACAACATCTCCTCCAAAGGGAAAGATTTGTCGATGTATTCTTCGTTGTCGGAGTCCTCTATTCAATTGGGGGGACATTTTGGCATGACTTGTCCCGACAGAAATGACAGAAAACAGAGCACTTTAGCCCTGCACGTGCAACCTTGCCATTCCACCCTTTGCGGCACTTGCATGATATGAATTTTAGGAGGGTTTGAGGAGCTGGGCCCTTTGTGGAAGTCACGGGTAACAGCCCCTGCTGGTCACTGGTTTAGTCCCAGTTGGTTGGATCTTTTTCTAATCACTTCGGAACCTGATGGTATGTTCGATATGCATGTTGAGCTGCAGCCTCTTCAGTTGGGGGCAGACGAGCCAGGTAGACCTTGGCATTGGCAGCAGATTGCACGAAGATTTCGTAACCTAGAGTGTGAAGAGTGCTGGTGACTCCTCCTCCATACAGAGCCACAAGAAGTTTATTTCCAGCAGCGGCTATTTCGTCATGAGTGACATCTGACTTTAGGATGCCATGGATGCTTTTGGAGGGCGCCCAACATCTTCATCTTTCCAAGCCAGACAAGGGCAGCAGTGTCGCATCCGGTAAAGGCGTGCACAAATAATGCAAATCCAGGAGCAAATGACAGCTCTCCAAGATTGAAAGATGTAGAGAAAAATTGCAGAGAGCCTGATTCACTCCTGCCACTTTTGTTGAAGAACATATTGTCGACATAGTGTCGGAGTACAATCCATTTAGGAGTATCAACAGGTCCACATCCTCTCCTAGTATTATTACTTTTTCATAGGATCTGCTCTTGTCTAGCGCTGTTCTCACTATAGTGCAGTCTGAGTCCTCTGTTGCTTGCTTTGTTTGGAACCCCTCGTTTTCCAATCCTGAACAGAGGAAGTCTGTTATGCACCGCTTGTTCTTATCGGTTGACAGCAATTTCTCCTGGGACACCTTGAGCAATGTTGAATCTTCGAACATTATGTCGCAGCATGATGAAGCTCCATACCGATGTAACCTTTCTACAGTTTTTGTGTTTCTTGTTACCCCATCTTCTGGTGTAAAGAAACACAACTGCCTTATTCCTCCCAAAGTGTCTTAATGTGTACTGACGTAAGCAGCTACAATTTCCCTAAGTGACCTATTCTGGTGCCAGATGACCTTATGGAGCAATTAGCCTCCATCCACAACAAGGGGTTCCTATACGGATGTTTTCAGGTGTAGGTAAAAGCTGAGTGAAAGCTTGATTTTGTGCCTTTACGCATCCCCTCTTCACAAAACGAAGCCATTGGGTAGGGAGCCAACTCGTATTTGAAGTACTCTTTCAGGTCCTATCTGTCTGTTTTGTGATACAGAGCCTTCGGAAAATGGTGAGAGGATCTATTTCAACCTGCTTGTTTTGCACTTTAACGGTAACTGACGACAAGGTTCGTGCTTGTCTTTTCGTTTGAAGCCAACTTTCCCAAACGAGTTTCCCGTGATCTTTTTGATCCCATCAATTCCCAATTCTTGTGCCATGTGACAATTGACTTCAGAGCCCCCAACAATGCCATTGCTGATAGACATTATTTTTCGAAGAATATATCGACAAATCTTTACCTTTGGAGGAGATGTTGTCTCATCAAGATGATCAACCGGGGCCCTCCAAAAATTGTAAACTTTAATTTTTTTTAATAGCTTTACATCGCGTTTTGCGTTTTTAACTTTTTTTTTGTACGATTTCACTGGCCTAGAAATATCAGATAGAAGAGCTATACTGGTCGTGCTACATGATCTTTCTCTTGAGTGTCATTGGAGGTGCGTGCTGTAGTTTCAAAATGGCGATCTGCTTTATTAACTGCTCTCTTATTGAAACTTTAAAGAAATTGAGCATCAACATGAGGAAGAAACATCCTGCAAATTGTTGTTCAGTTTCTCAACAACAAGAGGAAAAATCGACCATTTGATTCTCCTTTATGATAATTCATAACCTTACTTTGCACGAAACTCACACACCTTTTTTCCATTAAAAAATTTTGGAACATGCACTTTAAGGTCCGGATTTTGCTCCCTATCTTAAATGACCTCATGTCAGGCCACGAAGAAGAAGTCAAACTGATGAATAAAAGTGGCTCCAATAGAAGGGCCAAGACTTTATGCGGCTGGGATAAATAAACTGATGAAACGTTTTGACAAATAATTCAATCGTCAATGTGATACTTGTAGAAAACTAGTGTATCAATTCCATCTTAAGGCCACCATTTCATTTTTTCCCCAATAAAGATTTGTTTTGTGTACACAAGCTTTCTAAAGCTTTATTTTCTGATCAAGCTACGTACTGATTAACTTAACGCAATGATGTAGAAAACAGCATTTGTTGCTGGAATGTGTCAGTGGAATTTTTTAGTGTTGGAATCACTGCGTAACTTGGAATAAATCAGTGCTTTAATTTTGTATCTGATCAGTTGCACAACGATCCGTTATTTTCAAAACGTGAAATCAGGTTTCGCAAATTGGTATAGTCATGGGACCTTTAACTGTAGTGCAATGGGCGCAGTAGTGTTATTTTGGTAATAAAACTTCACGAGCAACGCACGATCTTGTAAACAAAGCATTGCATATAGGAACGTTCACAGAACAATCATGTAGGTGACACTCATGTTGAGGCTTACATCCGCGTGCCTGATGACGTCTGTTTTCTGTCACTGTGCGGCTCTTAAATTCACTGAATGCTAATCTCGTAAAGACGCTATTAGAAGTAAGGAGGCAGTTTTCCAGAGCACTTACCAACAATATAGGATTGGCTTTCACTGGTCACGTGACAGCACGGCAGCCATTTTGAAGGCATTTCTTTCAAACCATTTACGAGTCCACATTGATATCACTTTGAGGTATTCTGGAAGGTTTTGAATTATTCAGCAATTTAGTCGTCCGATTTTTGACGTCCCGAGCTGATATAATCAATAAACGGGCTCAATACTGCTCGTGACGTCAAAATCGGACGACTAAATTGGTGAAAAATTGCATTGTGTTCGCGGGGCTTTAAACAATTGGATTTCGTATTGAATTTTTTTCATATTCTATTTCAAGCATTATTTAGCCATATTATATTCGTGTATTTTCTAACTGTTGTGGAAGCTTTTCTTAAACTGTTACATACACTCAAGTCCTATTAGGATTTATCACCAATCCCATAAACAGATGCTTAATCTATATTACTAAAATCTTTTATTTCTCTGTCTGTCTGGCGCAATTTTCTGTGAGAATCGAAAAGAAAAAAAAAATTCACAATGAAACGTCCGCGACAGGAATCGAACCTACAACCTTCTGATCCGAAGTCAAACGTGCTATCCATTAGGCCACCGGAACTACATCTCACAAGTTAGTTTATATTGTTTTTTGACTTACATGTCTTTCCCATTCACCCCATTAAATAATGAATGTATTTTATGCTGATTTTTTTTTGAATCTCAAGATTGTTTATTCCTTTCCGATCCATCTCCTTTTTCTAATCCTGGGCTAGACCCCAGGACCTATTTGGAGGAGAAAGGACCGTGGAAAAATCCCCGCCCTACACCGATGCCGGGAATCGGACTCGTCTCATCCAAACCCCAGCCAAGCGCCCTACCACCGGGCCCATTACTGTAAATACATAACAATTAAAAATTTATAAATTATTACATAATCTACTTAATGCATAAATTACCAAATAATTATTTGATTATTCTAAATAGAGGTATTATTTATTGCAGGTATTTTATTACAACCACAACACTTATTAAAATTACTGTCTAAGCATTTATCATTACGAAAATATGTGGTTGGTCCATGTGGTGGAATTTGTTTTTTGAGTGCATTAAAAGGCATTTTTTTTTCATTTATAATCAACTTATTATCATGTATCATCTTTCATTAATATTAAAGTCGTTTCACAAACCATTTTTTCAAGATATTTTCTATTTTTTATTATTATAATGTCATATGCATAAATAAGCATATCACATTTTTTTTTTGATCGCGAATCGGCCAACTACGGACCACGCGCTAGCCTGACCCGACAACGTCAGGAAGAGGCTAGAACAGTCAAGGAGCGACGAGATTCTCATCTCGACCAGAATAACCCTGAAATAGTAAGTTCCAGGGGAGAAACGGACGAAACACAGAAGAAGAAAGAAATAGTCATGCCCTCGCCGGGATTCGAACCCAGGTGTCCGACATATAGGCCACACGGCAGACCGCCGACTAGACCGCTCGGCCACGCCGGCACGGCTATTACATTTTTTTATATAATCACTTACTGATTTGTATTGATGAATTAATATTTCAAGATTATTCTTTAATAACTAAAACTTGCCTGAATTTAAGAAGTCAGATGTGCCATATTAAATTTCCGATAAAAAAAAGGTGATACTTGTAAAAAAAAAAATAATCCTTTTGATTATCGTTTGCATTTTTAATGAGTTTTAATTGTTAATTGCAATTAAAGTCGACATTTACCAGGTAATTGATTATATTTTTTCTAGTAATATCCATCCCATCCAGTGGGAAATTTTATTAAAAAATTCTTTTTTTTGAATAATTCTTTTTTTTTGAACAAAAATAGCTTACAGCTAAACCACACAGAATCTGCTCTTGCCTCCAAAATGGCGGTCTCCGTGTCTGCGTCCATACTTATCCTAGCGTCTCTTCGCAAGTGAGCATACAGTGACTAGGCGGCTGTTAAAGTCACTGTATGGTCTTTGCGTCCAAAGACAAGTATGGACATCTCTCCATACGGCGCCATTTTCGAGCCACAGCACTGACGTGAGTCGCGCAAAGCGCTAACGACTTTTTCAGTTTATTTTTGTTTTTACATTTTTTTTGAAGGAACTTTATAGTAATATTTTTGTAAACTTTATCAACAACGATTATTAATTTTTAAAATCGTTGATTTACTGCAGTTAACTCATTATAAACGGATTCTCTTACTTTTATATGATAACCTTCTTTAGGAATTAAAATGAGTAAAGAAAGGAAAAAAAAAAGATTTAAAAAAAATCATTAAATGCTCACATGTATATAAAATATATAATATATTACATTTTTTCCTATTACACTAATAATTTTTTTTCCTTCTTTTCTTTGATAATGTTAATACAAATCCTTCGTAGAAATTTTCAACAAATGTGGATTCTATTAATTAATATGACTAAAGAAAATTTAACTGTTATTAATCATAAATATACTAATGAACATGATTAAAATTTTGAAGCAAGAAATACTTATATATGCGTTTTAATATATATTGTTGTATTTATTTTATTAGTTTTTAAATAATAAAATTGTTATTTTTGAATTACCGTATTGGCCCGAATGTAGCGCGAGGTTTTTTTCCGAAAATACAATCTCAAAAATGCATTCGCGTTATTTTCGCAGTCTTGCATTTTCTTTTGATTTGTTTTATTTTTCTTGAAATGATTTCGAAAAATTGGGGGTCGTGTTACATTCGAGGTCGTGATATATTCGGGCCAATACGGTAATGGGGATGTTTAAGGTCTCTGGGTCGAGGCTGGAAAAGTCACGTGATGTGGGTGTGTCACTTTTAAAAACATGGCTAAGATTACCAAAGCACCTCTATATATAGGTTTTCTCAACTTTAAATATATTGAATTATCGGCATACAATTAAAGAGGCGTATGGAAATAATGTAGATACGTTATTTCTAGATGAAAGGAATAGAACACATTTCTCTTTAAATATATTTATAGAAGAATATATAAAACAACAAACAAGCCAATGAAAGACATAATTCTTTATTGAACAAGACAGTAAGAAATTTATGTTAAGAGTAAATATATATATCAATTTTTCTGGAACATTAATATTCCTGATCAGAAAAAAAAAGTCAAGCTTTAAAATACTGATCTGTTATTTTTTTGAGAATGATGGAAAATTATTCTCAAATACATTTCCAAATTATCACTTCCGAATTTGCCAAGCATTTTCAGTTTTCAATTTCTCTAAATATAGTTTCCATTGCTCGACAAATTGTAAAAATATTAAATGAAGGAAAATTAAGGATTCATTTTCAGAAGATGATTTACACATTTTATTCAAAGTGTACTTTTGTATTGCTTTTGAAATGTGTCTATCGTTTTCAATACAAAATAATAGCAATCAGACTAGTTTTAGAAACTTTGCAGATCTATTTACCAGTATTTCGTCATTCGTTTACGAACAAACAATATTTAGTTTTAATTTTTGTTTAACGTTAACACGATGTTTTTGAATTGATCCTTTGTGAAATATTTCTTTAATTAACGAAAAACAACAATTATAAATAAATAAATAAGTAAATAAATTTATTGCAGTAGAAAATGAATACTTAAAAATCTTTCCTGCCAACATTGTGGAGCCAGCATTTCAAATGAATTTTATTTCATTCACCCGCAGGAAAGCGACAAAAAAGCTCTACTCTGTTGCTACAGCCGAATTAGAACAATCAGGCATTCTATTTTATCAAAAAAAAATGATAAAAACTATGAGCAAGTGATGTAGTCGCCTCGCAAAATCAGCGTCTAATGTAATGTCGTCGAGCACAAGTTAAGCGATGGATCGAAAATGGCGGACATGGAGTCACGTGGCGGTCTTCAGCCAATCGCGTATTCGCATTGTCGGTAAATGCCAAGATCAATCGCTTTCCATACTTGTCTTTGGACGCAAAGACCATACAGTGACTTCAGGCGGCTGTCAGTTTACAGCGGCACTTTTGGGACATTCGGAACTAAAAATATTTTCTAAAAAAATCGTAATCCCATGGCCTGAATAGTACATGCACACAATTTAGCCGTTTTTGGCCCAACGGTTTTTTATCTATCGCGCTCCAAATATCTCCTGTTTAATTATGGCCACTCGGTCCTGTTTTATTTAGGCCATAGGTGATGATAATAAGGGCGATAATGATTTTTTTTAATTCGCTGTTAATACTTATTTAATCAAAACAACAAAATTAGAAACAAGTTTGATTAAAACTTTCAGCACGTTAAATTTATTTCCTTAAATACTTCTTTAGTTTAGTTTTTCTTCTAATTTTACATATGAAAAATAGAACACTCTTAAAACTAGACGTTTTCTTTTCAAGTTTAGTATTCATATGTCCGAAATATCATATGCCTCTTAAATTGAACTTATTTGCTGAAACACCCAATGTCAAGTGTTGCGAGAGATTTATTGAAACTAAATAGGATTTTCCAAAACCTAAGAATACCGAGTTTGCAATAGTTAAAAAAGATAAAAATAAATCGCAGATTAAAAAATTAGCAAGAGTAAACAGTGCATGACGTAATTAATGCTGAAACTCTACGTGCTTACATGTGGTGCTTTTTTTTTTTTAAATTGATTATAATTTCCAGTCCGTTTTTATTAGTGCTATTTAAAATAAATGTTTTCATGTATTAAAAAAAAGCTTAAAATAATTAAAACTAGTATCTATTAGGTTTTTAATGTCCAAAAGATTCCAAAAGTTTTAATTCAAGTTAGTCATCTCCTTTGCATTTTGTTTTATTGAAATAGTGAGATTGTCAATTCCAAAATAGTGAATCAGTTTTTTTTTAATAAATGCAATTTCTTCCTTAAATAATACATTTTTCTTTTTATCTCCAGATTACCGTTTATGAAGAATTCAACCAAAGACTGGTGTTTAACTCCTGAATCATTTAATGCCTCGCTTCAAAAATCGAAAGCAGTACTTGGTCACTTCATTAGTAACAACAGCTGCAACTGTCCACTGAGAGCTGAGGAATATCGATATACAATCGATATTGGATATTTTGAAGTGCCTATTGGTATGGTTTCCTCGATAGATCTTTTCATAATTTTCTTTCAAAGCAATATAATCTTTGTTATTAGTGAATACTTTAAATTAAATATGAATTCTTTATTCGCTAATATTTGCGGGAACTTAGGTCTCTATATAGGTATTTGCATTCCATCTTTATTTGAAGGTTTAGAATTAATTTGGTATTTGATAAAAAAACATCGATAATTTGAAATGCTATCATTTATCCATTTCAAATTCAAAACGGAGAAATTTCGAGTAAGATTATAGAAAAACCTGAAAAATTAACAATAATAAATAATCTTAAAATTTCTTTACAAAAATATTTTTTTTCGAAATGATATCAATTAATCTTGGTAGATGGTTTAAGTTTTGTGTTCATTGATATAAAAAGACTGTTTTTTTTATTCTTGACTATTATGTTACCCAAAGAGAATTTTATAGAATTAAAGATGTTCTGCCCGTTCGTCCGTCAGTAACACTAGTGACCAAATTCAAAACGGAGAAATTTCGAGTAAGATTATAGAAAAACCTGAAAAATTAACAATAATAAATAATCTTAAAATTTCTTTACAAAAATATTTTTTTTCGAAATGGTATCAATTAATCTTGGTAGATGGTTTAAGTTTTGTGTTCATTGATATAAAAAGACTGTTTTTTTTATTCTTGACTGTTATGTTACCCAAAGAGAATTTTATAGAATTAAAGATGTTCTGCCCGTTCGTCCGTCAGTAACACTAGTGACCAAAATTTAATTCAGACAGCTATGAGAGATTCAGTCTTGGGAAGGTTCCGACCTGTAAAAATGGAAAAATATATCCAGTTCATGTCTACGGTCACTTCCTGTTTGTGGTCACTTGCCTTTCTTTTTGTTCAAGAACAATTATTGAGTGTAATTATTCAAAGCTTGATAATGCTTACATTTTTATGCAAAAAAAAAAATAAGTTTAATAAGTTCATACTTATTCTCAATTATTGTGAAAAATATAAATCTATTTACTGTATGATTTAATAAATATAAATATGTTGACTATTGTAAACTCCTCAAATCTATAACATCTAATTGATAAGTTTAAAATTGAGTCTCTTAAAAAAATTTCTATATAATTAAATGCTTTCGAACTTTTCACATTGTTTTTATTTTTTTTTTCAACTTAAAATAAACAGAAGTAAATAAATGCTAGAGTAGGTAATAAAAAAAGATATTACAGTTCGAGATATTATAATTCCGATTTGGTTGGCTTTCTGGAAAAAAATGAACTTGATTGAATTTATGTATTGAGGTATTTATTTTTGTAGTTATTTAAAAGCTTCATTGATGTAACGTTGATACACAAGAATTTCACAATTAAGTCTTTGCATAGCTTTAACATCTATATACTGCATTGTTATCTCCGCTAGAAGGCCTGCAGTTAAGTACCATAAAAAATCCTTTCTGTTGATGGATGATTACCTTTGAAAATGTGCACGGAAAATAAAGAATGCACTAAATTTGTGTATTTGTTAAATCCAGAAGCTCCTTCATTTAAAGGATTCTCCATACATTTTAGGGTTTCGATAACTAGTCCTACTGAAACGAAGTATATAAATCTCTGACATCCCAGGAAGAAGCATTTAATGTTAGATGAATCAATTACCATTGATTTTATATTGTTCACAAAATGGCCACCATTTTTCACATACCAATACTGACATTCAATTTATCAGATAATGAGTTGTATAATATATTACCAATTGATTGAATGGTGGAGTTGCGGCAGATGATAATAGGTCTTATTTTCAATTTGCCATCCGTATCTCTATCCTTGTGAAATTTGCGTAAACTTTTTAACGACGGAAATTCATTGGTTTGACATAATCCTCCTTTCTATTTTGGCGTTAATAATGTTTTTTTGCCGTGCTGGCGTGGCCGTGCGTTTTCGGCGGCGGCCAGCCGTGGCGACCAGTGCGCCAGTACCTGGGTTCGAATCCCGGCAGTGGCATGGCTGTTTCAATTTCCTTACCTGTGTTGTCCAGCCTCTTCTTCCCTTTCTCTTCGGTCTGACGTCATTCCTTAATGGCGTCCTGGGTGCAGGCAACGGGAAACCACCTCCAGTATCTTTCCTCAGGTGTTTCTAGGAGATCCTTGTGAGACCTCCATAGAACTGGACCTGTCTTCGGACAGAAAACTATGGATGGATGGATGGAATGTTTTTTTTTCCAAGCTATCTTGAGTTTTTTCTGAAATATACTTTGTATTTTCTTCTGATCGAAAGTTGTAGCTACATAGTGACTATTGTCCACAATATGCTTTTCTATGAGGTTTGAATATTCTGATTTGTCTAGGAGAACTATTGCAGCCCCTTTGTCGGCTGTGGTGATGACTATTTCAATGTTACAACGGAGTTCATAGTAATATTTTTTTTCTAATGGAATCAAATTGTTAGTTGAAGGTATATTTGAATGTACTAATTTGCCAATGTATTTTCTAATATTATCCGCTTGCTCTTCCTTAAGCTTCTGTATTGCTCTTTCGGTTTCTGCTATCATTACGGCTCGTTGCAGTTTGGAGGGATAAATGTTGAATTAGTCCTCTACTCAGAGAGAGTTGTGGCGATCCATTAATGAAAGGGATGACAGGTTGATGATATTATTGACAGATGTATTCTGCGTATGGCTCCATTTCTTCGTGCTCAAATTCGCTAATTTGTTCGTGTGTCTTTCGACAATATTACTGAAATGAGTATTTGAAATTTCAGCGGTTTCTTGTAGTCAGAAAACAATGGTACTTTCAGTTAGAAAATAGGAAATGACAAAATCCCAACTTCAGGTATTAAAAAAAAAAAGAATTTTTGTTAATAACATTACATTATTAATTAATGTATAATAAGGACAGACTTTTTCAGATGCAATAAAAACAGCAATGATAACACCAGTGTAAAAAAGTAATAATATTTATGACTTTCAAACTATAGACCCGTATCGGTACAACCAATCATCAGTAAAATCATCAACACTTATCTAGTAAATAAAATTAATATTTATTTAACAAAATTTTAAATTATTAACCAAAATCAATGTGCTTATCGATAAAACAAAGAGTACAGCTACACTATTAGATACACTAAATGAAAATATAAATAAAAATCTAAATAAAAGTAACTTTTCAATCTTGAAATAGATCTCACCAAAGCTTTTGATATGGTCAACCATGGCATCTTAATCAAAAAATTAGAAAAAAAAATTGGAATCAGGGGCCTTGTGTTAAACATAATTAGGAACTATCTCACAGACTGAAAAATCATCATTAATATCAACAACACCTCAAGTTATAAAATTAAAGATAAACACAGGAGTACCACAAGACTCATCCTATGTCGTACTCTGCTTATTATTTACATTAATGATATACCGAACTACGTAAAGTACTCACAAATTTTCATTTATGCAGATGATATAATACTACTAAAACATTATAAAAATGTAGATGTAGCTAACAAGGAATTGCAAGATTTCAACAATATTCATTTCTGGATACACAATAATAAATTACTGATTAATGAAAAAAATATTTTTATGATACATGCAAAGAACAGAAAAACCCAAATATCAGCCAACGTGTACTTTGATACACATAATTGTTCAATCAATAGATCTCACGATTGTAGCAACTGTCAAAAAATAACAACTGTTAAAAACCCAAAATATCTGTGTATTACAATAAGCACTACATTCACCTGGGACCTACAAATTACAGAAACTTATAAAAAACGATAATGACTTTGTCCTTTATCATGCAACAAATATATTACCAATTAAATAAAAAATGAATTTGCACTATGTATTCTTCGATTCCTATCTAAATTATGCAAATACCATCTGGGCTAGGACTTCAAAAAAGAATCTCAAACTCCTAAACTGTCAACAAAAGAAGATTCTAAAACTAATTTTCAGTAACACATTAATAACCATAAAAATAAACATTTATTGGACAAATACAAAATACTCACAGCTTATCAAAAAGCCCTGTATATTTTAGTAGTAAAGAATTACTATAACTTGATTTATGAATGGAAAAATATCTTAAAAAATTATTATCAGTTAAAGAGATCATAACACAATAAAGTTTCAATACGTAAAAATTAACAATAATTACGGAAAAATGCATTGTTTACTCTCATATATTGGAAAAAATCATCAACAAGACTGCCATTAATAAGATAATTTCCGAACTAAAAAAAATCCTAACAAAATTTCTAATAAAAATCAAAATAAAAATTCCTAATAAAATAGCGAAAACACTTGAAAGAAAAAAATGTTTAATTTTCATAAAAAAACTCATTTATAAATTTCAATTTCTAACGCTGTACTGACTGCACCACAGAATGTGGCAATTTGAAGATAAATTTAAGAAAGAGGAATAAGCATACAAATCTATATGAATTTTTACGTATGTAAATGCAACTTAAGGACATCTATTTTATATATCTTTACACAACCGTTTATATACCTTTTATACATCCTTTGTCCAACCTTTGTGCAATCCTTTTATATATATTTATATACCTCATGTAATGTATATATATATATATATGATATCTGAGCTACTGTAATTATCATTTCTATGTAATTTCCAAAAATAGTTAAGTGAATCCTTTTAAATGTGTGGTTATTTTTATTGTTAATCTTTATTATTTCGTTTTGTTTCATTCGTGTAGATGTAAATATATCTAACAAACATAACTGTAGCACCTGTGGATACAGTCCCTTTCGGGACTCTAATGTATTTCAACTTTAGATTCAAATAAAAAAAATATTTTAAGTGTTGTAAAAGTTCTTTCATCTCTTTCATTACAATAAATTTTTTCTTATGCAAATTATTAATTCTTTCTGTTAATTTCCTTTTCTGAAGTTTAGTAATGTCCTTCATTAAATTGGAAGAATCAAAAGAAATTTTTACATTACAGCCATAATGTACGGTGTTAATCCATATTTTCGGCAAATCCTGAATTCACCGATGAAGACCTCCTTAGGATCGAAAGCTGCTAAATTTTACTTAAATATTTTTTTTAATGTAATTCTGTGTGATTTAGATGTTTTTTAAAGAATTTGTTAACAAACGTAAATTAACTATTTTATCTCTAAGGAAAACATAGTTCTGAAGGTTTTTGATCACTGCAGCAAGAAATATTGGCATGGCGTCAGAAGATATAACAACTTCCATAAAAGAATAACTGCAACGACAGCTGCTATCACATTTAACGGGATTTGCCGAAAATATGGATCGTGAAGTACAAGTCAGCCGAAACAACTGTTCATGTAACACTTCGTAAACCATGCAATGCTTACACTACTATTCATTACACTTTTACCACTCCACAATCCTTTAAAATCAACAAAATTTATATGATTTTAGAGCTTTAAATTATTCCTCTACCGAAAATTTGTTTTTGAAAAAGTAGCAAACTGCAGACAGATTTTACAAGGCAATGGATATCGAATTGACGTTACAAATAAAAATATAAGATGCAATTTATTACTATAACGCATTTACAATCCGATTGATAAGACAAAACAGTCAAGCAAATTTGTAACTCTCCTTATCATCCAGGAATTGAACAGGAAGTAAAAAGCATTTTTAAAGATACTGAAATCAAGATTACTTTTAGAAATAACCAATTGAAACCATCAAAAGATGTGATGAAAAACAAAGAATTAGTTTACAGTATATTAATAAAATATGTATTACATACATTAATAATGTATTATATACAATATATGTATTAATAGCAATGTATTACAATGTATTAATAACAACTGCCATTTCATAGGTCACATGTCACTTCTCCAGAAACCACTAGAAGAACATAAAAGCAGTCAAACAGGCTGATAGTGAACATTACAATACGGCTAAACATGTTTGGAAGCACAATCATCAATTGAATTTCAACAACATCACAGTTTTGGACAGATCAAGTGACACTTTTATCCGAACCTGTCTGGAATCTTATTATATCGTCTCAAGGAAACATTATAACACCGGACTTTCTGTAATTCGATTATGGAGTTCTCACTGCAGAACACTATGCCCATTCCCTGTTCTTTAATGGAACAAATCTATCCACTATCACCTGTCAATACAATATACTTTCCTTCATTTAGGTACGACATCACTATTTCTTATTAGTGTAACACCAACATGTTAATTCATTCCGAGGAAGACCCTCCTTATGTTCGAAAGGTGCTAAATTTTACTTAAATGTTTGTTTTTTAAAGAATTTGTTAACGCACGTTAATTGATTATTTTTGATACTAAATGTTAGTTGTGCTAAAATCGAAAGTTGACGAAAAGTTAAAAAGCGATATATAAATACTGAAGTTTACGGAAATTTTCATTTTTAAAGGTTCTTAAATCTCCAAGTGTCTCTTGAAGATTTTTGGTCAATCACGGAAATTTCTGATAGTGACATAAAATGTATTACAGATAAAAATATAAGTAGCAGAGACTATTTTCTGACACCTCTTCAACTGATTCGGAAGACATTAAAAATTAACTATTACAATCATAAATTTATAGAAATATGTAAAAAATTACACGGAATAAATTAAACATTTAATCTATAAATCAGAATGTTCTAAAACATAATTTTATGCAGATTTCTGAATATTTATCAGACATATGCGTAGCTTTCAAACTGACTGCAGCCAAAGATTTCTATACCGATTGTCACAGTCTTTTATTTGTATATCGTTGAAAAAATTCAGCTATAACTATTCTGTCAAATTCACATAATAAAAGAACTTATATTAATATATCAATTATATGTTTATACCTCATCTTTCGGACTTTCTCGAATAAAATTACAACTGACACTGGTTGCTATTCATACACGAGATGACAGCGGAATTACGGAATCAATGGAGTTATTTAATGAGAACAGTTTTTACGTAGATGACGTTTACTGTATC
This sequence comes from Thereuonema tuberculata, assembly GCA_023159025.1. NCBI lineage: Eukaryota > Metazoa > Arthropoda > Chilopoda > Scutigeromorpha > Scutigeridae > Thereuonema > Thereuonema tuberculata. The sequence continues at coordinate 87,044 of JAFIDM010027448.1, read as the reverse complement.
CTTTCCCATTAAAGCCAATCACTTGCTTCATCCGGTTCTTTGGCCTTACCCTAATGACACTCAATGAATCTTCCACCAATGAGATGGGGATGGAACGATTCAGCGCCGCCGTTTCAGCTCCGCCCACGTCTCAGTTCAACGCCAGCCAAAATTCATCAGCGCCAAAATGAACCAAAATCTATAGTACAGTTTTAAATTGTTTTATTTGAATGTAGTTGTGCTAGGTGACCTGATAAAAATGTTGCCAAATGGAAGTGATACTAAATACAAGTATCCAAAATGTGTTGCTTAAAATTAGCGTTATTTCATACATCGATTATTAATAGTGACGCAGTGATATTTAATTGTTAATATTAGAAATGGATGAAAAGTTAACATGCAGACTTATGTAAATACTAGAAATGTTAATATTTAGGCTGTGATTTACGGCTGTGATTAAATAGTAAATTTAATTAACGTTATATGAACTATGTTATTAATTAGATAAGTTTCTAGTTAATAACAATAAAACCTTCTTTCTATGAAAATCATTTTTTAATTCGTCTTTCTTATCAATGTACTACAATTTCTTCAGGCTTACTTACTGCCTCGTTCGTTAAGATTTAGTAGCTAATACTCAAACAATTAATATTGTAACATATCACATCGTTATTAATTAACAATCATATTATGAATCTATGGGATAGTATTAAATTATTTCATTTTAATGAGTTGTGCTATGTGACATGATAAAAATGTTGTCAAATGGAATTGATAGTAAATGGGCGAATCTACAGAAAACCTGCAATTTCAGTCAAAAGTTTTTGAGATTTTAAATTACAAGATTTCGATTTCAAAAAAATTGAGATGATTGCTTTTGACGTTCTTACATCCATAATATATGTGGTTCAGGTCAACGCATTTTGGTTATTTAAAAAAAAAATAATAATAAAAAAAATGATGGTAGGCTATATCCACAGAAGTGACTTGTGTTGATAACGATGTCGAATTTTAATATAAATTATATTCGAAATAGTGAATTTACGTGGGAAAAACAATGAAATAAATAAATAGAAGACTATAATTTATGAATTAAAAGAACTTTTTATCAAAAGAGGAAATCATGTACAATAAAAATGAATCAGTCAATCTTAAACGTCCATAAAAATGTAAATATATAATTACATATATCATATGTTATATTATATATATTTATATATAATTATAAATATCCTTATTGGCATTTAACAAAGACTGGAAGTGAAAGACAAGTCTTCGTGAAAAACATAGTAGCCGCTATTGTTGATGATCATATTTCCATGGACCCCAAATGTCCACGGAAGTGATGTCCTCGGAAGTGACGAATACTTGTTTCTTGACCCATGTGCTCTTCATTTTGAGGTTAGGAACACAAGTCATTCAGAAAATTAAGTTTATCATATTTCAGTTATCATGCCTAGAAATAATCATTTTTCCGTAGAAAAATTAGGTTCTAAACAAGACCACAGAAGTGATGGGATGATCTGTGCAAATTACGAAAAATGAATAAAAATATATTTTCCTGACAAATATGCGACTCAGACGAATAAAATCACTTCCCAATCCAAAATCGCCGTGTAAACTTTTGTTTTTAAGTAAAATGGAAGACAACCAGAGCATTGGGTGGATTTTTTAGAAAGTTTAGGAATGTCCACAAAAGCGATGGCTAAACCTTCTGACAAGACTTGAGGTTGCAAAAAAATTTTACTAATAATTCGAAAAAATATTTCACTCAATATTATGTTAAATTTATGTATTTTCTGATTTCACAATATATATAGTATTTGAAAAATATTTAAAAATAAAGCAGTTTGGATCTTTAGAAGCTATCCAGCTGTAGCTTGTGACAGTCCACGGAAGTGACGAATCACCTTCTGTGGACAACTTTTTTTTGGAAATTCCATAAAATTAAAAAAAAATATACTAAACTATAGTATATTTTGTACTTCAATGTGTGATTTTGAAAAATGGCAAATATTTTCAATCATTTTCAATTTATTGATCTGTGACACGAATTACAGGTTTTCCGTAGATTCACCCAAATACAAATATCCAAAATATGTTATACATAATATTATTATTCACTAATATGCAACATTATTATTTTACTAATCAAACAATAATTTCGTAACGTATCATAATGCTATTCATTTTCATACATCATTACTATACATAATTGATGCGGTATTTGCACAGAATGCATACTTCCAGAGAAAAGTGCACCAAAATAGTGACACAAGGGTTATGAAAATTTTAAAAATATTTATTACAATAAACATCAGTTAACTTGTTCTGACTATTTACAAAAGATGTTAAGGTTAACATCTTTCAATAAGCTATATACACGATAGCATATACTAAAGGTTATTATTCTTAACCTCAAGAAATCAACTTATCGCCTAATCTAATCAATTCAGCGATTATTGTTGATAAACTAAATTACTACATTGCTGCATAACAATATAACAAATCTTATCATTGACTAGTTACATTTAAACATTGACCTTTCAATATCTATTTACTGTTTGATAATTAAAATCAACAATGGTTTCTCATCTACGTGGTTATACACTATGTAATTTTCTAACACACATTCGATAAATCTAATTTCACTTGTATGACAAATAGTTATTACTGAGTAATGCCTAATTCACTTGTATGTATATCTTTACTCATATTCTTTAGTATACTGTATAACTAAACTCAATAGCAAAAACAATCTATGACTTCACTCTTGTGTGAATTCTATCAATAGCATTTAATTGAATTCTAATCAATTAGCTAATTCTCTAATTCTGTTGTAATTACTTTGGCTTCCTAGATTCATGTATCCCTCCAAAATAAATAAATGTAATGTACTTACAAAATGATGGCTTCATATGACGTTGCACGTTCGGAATATATTTCATGAACCTTGGGTTGCACTTATCACTTTGGATTTCGAACACTTGTTGAAATCACTAATTAACACTTTTATTCACATGCAGGTAATCCACTAACTTATTTCACATGCACACTTGTACTTTCGGTTGTGTATTACTTATCCGTAGAAACACTTCTATCACTTCTTGATAACGATGTCTTCTTAACTGGAAAACACTGATGTCATACTTTTACTCTTCATTAATAATATTTCCAAGGGCTTTGTTAATCTCCTCTTCAATATAATTCCCTTCTTGAATGAAATTATATCTTCCTTAGCTTAAGATTTAATGTTCGTACGCATTCAGAATTCTTAACTTCGAATGTCCTTTCACTTTAATTTTCGGATACTAAATTCTATAGCTATCCTATTACTCTTAATTTCTGAACAGTTCGTTTCACTAATTAACGCTCTCGTACGAAGAAATGAATTCTACTCTTCTTCCCTTGGTAACTTGAATAACTTGGACTGCTCCAATCTTCACGGAGTCCACTAAGTTTCATTTACTTTTAATTAAATAAATGTTAAAGTTCTGCTCGATAACTTCCGGCAATTAATTCTTCTTACTTCTAATAAACAAATAGTTTCTTCGCTCAGTTTCTTTACTGGGAATAATAAAAACTATAATCGCCCTTATCCTTACTTGCGGTCTGCTTCCCGCTAACACCTACTTTGGTAATGGATTCTTCTAACTATTACGGAATGACTAAATTAAACTTGTCTCTTCAATAATTTCTTCGAAAACCTTTCGAATTAAATAAAGTTATTTTCCATTCCTTAATTTCAAGTTGTTGAATTAGGTTCTATAAACATTCAGTTATTTCTTCACTCTGCCACTCGATGTCTTCGTTAGGGGTGTCCATTCCATCCTAGGAATTTTCCAGCCGTATTGCCGATTGTCACCTCCAAATTATTTCGAGTCAGTTAATGGAATTTGACTGTCTCACCTTACTTTCATTTGTCGACTGCATACCTTTAAATATAATCTCCTTAGTTTTGGCGTCAACTGCATTCAGTCAAAGTTCCCTCTCTTCACTGTCAGAGACGAACCTATCGAATCGACACTCTCATTTCGACTGCACCAAATCATCACATGACTTTCTACTTAACACGTCATGACTCTCATTTAATATGACGTCAACGAAATATATTTTCATTGGAAGAAAATAAAAATTAAATTAAATTTTCTTTGCAAGCTCATAATTATTTCTTATATAATTAATACAACTTCAACTAATTAAATTTCAATATCGGAAGTATTAAATTTAATTTATGCAATAATAATATTATCATGAATCATTATTAGATAACATTGTTCACTAATCATTATTTCATTTCCAAAACTTAATTTTTTTATGTATATAAAAAAATATTTGCATAATAAAAATAGAAATTTATATATACTTTAAATGTTTGATTTTAGACATTTATTTATGTATTATTTATGAGTAGCTTCAGATAATATTCATTCCGTAAGAAATTTTCATCAAGAAGGCAAGTTTATTGTAAAAAAAAAAGTCCTAATACAGATACATATGCGGTGAATGTAGTTATGGTAGAATAGTTTTTTTTTGTTTATTTAATAGTCGTGAAATAAGCAGATTATAATCTAAAACAAAGGTCTTATTTATTTGTTAAAATTAATATTTTAAAAATAAGATTTAAGATAAATTCCTAATAATTTAAATAGTGAGATAAAGAAAACGTTTTTTATTTTCAAGTTCACATCTTAAGACCGAAATGGGAGTTATCATAATCCTCAATATAATTAAATATAAACAGCGGACAAATAACTCTAAATAGCGGAGCGGCGCAGAAACGGCAAACGCTGAAACGTCCTCGACCCGAAAATTGGTGTATTAAAAGCTTAATAGTCACATAGATATATTATAATAGTATCTTCAATTTCCTAATATGATTTTAAAATATTTCAATAACCTTTTTGAAACACGCTTAATATTTTACAAAGCA
>JAFIDM010027448.1:48723-77132 GCA_023159025.1 Thereuonema tuberculata | reverse complement strand
AATATTTCAATAACCTTTTTGAAACACGCTTAATATTTTACAAAGCATTAAGGATTGGAGAAATTATAAGTATTTGAAATGTACAGTTGATTTTGAGGATTACTAGGAACTAATTAATTTTTATGGAAAGAATTTTATTATAAAACATAATTGTTCATTTATATTGTTTTCATAAACAATTTGCAATACTGATTCCAAGGAATATCATATTTGAAAATAGCTATAAAACTTAAAGAATCATCCTTTTGTCATTTGTTAATTTTGCAGAATCCCTTTTTTGGAATACATGATTTAAAAGAAATTGTAAAACTACTGAAGCAAAAAGAGAGCCAATGTATGATAAATGTGCTGTAATGGACTTTTACAAGCAATTTTTAATAAGTCTGTGTCTTTAATTGCTGTGTATTTGTTTCATTCAATTTAGATTTTGCTCGTTCCATGATATAAAGAATCTATAAAATTTCCTTTTGCTGATGTACGTGGTTTTTTACAAAAATCAATATTGTTTTGGATCAATTTTGTTATGACTGCGTTGGCCCAACATTGTGAAAGTGTAAAATTTCGCTCACTTATTGTTGTAAATATGCTTAAGGAGGGAACACATATTCGCCTCGAAAATTTGCTTTTAATAATAAATGTAAAATGTTACATTTAATTGTGAGATGTTGAAGATCTTTTATTATAATAAATATTGTAGGAGAAAGGACCTACAAAAAAGATATGGAACAATTATATATTGTGAAAGTGTATGTTGGCCTAACTTTGACAGCTCTGCCAATTCCAACGTTTGGTCAACGGTTTTCTGTCAACGTTGGCCCAACATTGGATTAACAGTTTTGTGTTACGTAGCCCAGTCCCAATTTTACAGATGTCGGGGTGAATTCAAAGTGTCGAAATATACGAAAAAAAAAATCGCCGAAATCCGAGGTAAACAAACTTCTTTCCTTCAGCTTAGCATTGCACATACTGGATTGAATAGAATTGCGTTAATTGAGTGTAATAGCTATTTTTGTTATGTATGCTTAAGTAATTATGTATCCTTAAGTGTAATTCAATTTGACACAGTAAAGATACATAAAAGAATACGGAAAGCACTTTAATCCCTTTTGAAGTATCATTTCTGGTTTAGCAGGGAATGACATTAATATTGCAATTATAAATAGATATTTGAATTAGATATATATTAATATTTAGACATATTTAATATATATTTAGACACATATAAATTCTACTCGAAATTTGGAATTCAACAATGTATCACTTGTACATGTTTCGTTCGAATGTGTTATTTATGAGGAAACTGGAAAAACAAACCTTGATATTATTCCTGTACTTTTTTGAATGAAAATAAAAGAACTACAAGAATATTCATTGTAATGACAACTACCAACTTAGTAAAGAAATACATTGATTCATGTAAGTTGCTCAGTGTGCCCAGTATAAGCGTTCCTGTATAATTGGGATCGTTCAATTACTTTCCGTATTACGTTATTCAACTGTTTAGGAATTATACTGGCTGTCGTTGATTGTACTCTCTTCTTTAGATGAGTTAATGTTGTAGGCTTTCTTTTATAAACAATATTTTTCAGGTAAACGAAAATGAAAAAAACTAATGAAGGCCTGGTGATCTAGGTGGCCAAGATACTAATCCATTGGTTCCATATCTTATATATATTAACCAGTGGGCCATCTTAACTACTTCATATACTAGTGGACCACCGAAATTACAATGATAAAATTCACTGTTACAATAACTGAAAAGTACTCAATACGCAATTTTTTATGAAATCTGAATTGAATAATCAGAAATTACAATTAGAAACTTGAGTAGATTCACCATTTCAATTACCGTATTGTCCGGCGTATAAGACGACTGGGCGTATAAGACGAACCCCAATTTTTCCAATTAAAATATAGAGTTTGGGATATACTCGCCGTATAAGACTATCCCTCTTCCAACGCACACCAAATAAAAATTAAAAAAAACATCAGATTTGATTTCAATGTAGTAATTTTAATTCAAATGCTTATGACATGCAGATACTTAGCTGGAAAACTGTCACTTATAAACATAACACTGTTTGTCATCAAACATGTAAACAGTGCAAGTGGATTAAACTTTTCCTTTAAAAGCGATATACCTTACCGGCGATTGGCTGGTTGTTGTATAAACGCCTGCTTGGATTGGTCAGCTCTCCCTGTCTCCAAGTAACTGTAGCTTTGTTTATTCTGGTGCATTATTTTAATGCTACTTTTTTTTAGAATTTCACTAAAATCATAGTATTTCTTAACTGTAGCCTTGTTTATTCTGTCTCCGTTCTATCTCTTTTTTCCATACCCCGGGACCGCGTTAAGTTACTTCTTTCCACGAATCCTGGTGAGTTGATTTTTTTCTAATGTACTTGTACAGCGCCGTCCTGCTGCTTTCATACGGTTGCCGCATACGGCGGGGATGCGGCCGTTTTTGAGCTTCCCCCCACCATATGCGGCGACCGCACAATCTCCAGTTCGGCTCGGAAGTTTCACCACCCGGCGTATAAGACGACCCCCGATTTTTGAGAAAATTTTCCTGGTTTAAAAAGTCGTCTTACACGCCGGACAATACGGTACTTTTATGTTTTTTCCAAGTCATAATGATTTAATTCCGTATATGAAAACTTGGTTTGTGTAAAATTTGAAAACTGATGATAATAACAACTTGCTACTGTCTCTGTAAGAATTGCTTTGCATCTTTGCAAATCCTAAACTGAAACTTAATTGTGGTCTCCAACTTCAGAAAAGAAATCCCTTATGCCTGGGGTATTCTAAAGTGAATCGACATTTTAATGTTCGGAGAAGTTACAACCAGGACCTTTCCACCAAAAATGTTCTGGAATACGGGATTAAACAAAGACAACAACCGGATATAAAAAAAAATATATATCAAGGTGAAAAAAGGAAAAGAAAAAAAGCGAAAATAGAAAAAAAGGGGGGGGGGGAAGAAAAAGAAAGGTATATTTTTTTTCCTATCTCAATAAAAATCCATGTTATAAAGCGGGTTTGATTCAAAAAGCTTCGCATGCTTATCACCAGGGGAGCCGGTAACATGAAACTTCCGGATCTCGTGTCTTTTTTAGACAGTCTTTAACGAATCCCTGTCAGGGATGAACAGCTGGAGGTAGGGGGTAACTTAGGACTTTGAAAATGTTGTTAATTTTATACGAAGATGAAACCTGCCCCTGCGAGGTTTCGAAACGTCTTTAGTAGGGGAATTTTTAACGTTTTAATTTTTTAGTATTTTTTATACTTTTAACTTGTTCACCCTCGAATTGGTGTCGAAAAAGCGATTGATAAATACATTTGGTAGCATTTCTTAATTGTCAAGTATAAAATTTTCCACTAGAAATACAATCTTCAAATTTATCTTTAAATAGTTCGGTAGTTTTCTTGCTGGCTCGTTGGCTACTTAAAGGTAGTTCTGTTGTAAGCAGGTAATTCCAATTCAGCAAATGCGTTTCTTGGAAACTAATGATATTGGGTTATAACATTGTTATATTTTTTTTTTTCAATTACCAAAATAAACACCTGAATCCAAATTATTTCTTTGGAAACCTTTTTACAACTTGCTGTCTTTCAACTACAGAAATTTTGAGCTAAATGACATACTATTTATAAATATCAAATCTTATCTACTGTCCTCCAAATGAGAGATGGCCGCCCTGTTTTTGTGAGATCTGCGCATGTATGATCGATTAGTCTGGTCAGGCACTTCCGTCTGATTTTATGACAGGACATCGCCATTACGGTAATCGCTTGTTGCTTTGCAAAAGAGCATTGTATTTCTAAATAATATATATTTATTTATTTATATATATACTTATTGTTAGCAACTGGTATTGAAATAAAGCTAAATAGTCGAGAGAAGTTTTAATTTGGCGTTATCAGCATGTCTTTCTCAATGAAAACAGACGACGGCGTCCATTGTGACAGGAAAACATAATTGATCAGCTACCGGAAGGGCTGCGCAGTTCAAACTTCCGCCGGCCATCTCTCATTGGGAGGACAATAACTATATGAAAATGACAAGATCTGATTCACTCACTCATTCACTCATTATTCACTGACAGATCAACGCCCATCCCAAACCGATGTACCTATAGAAAGCTGAAATTTTGCACAGAGGTTCCCTTTATGTTGCAGACAAGGAATAAGGCCGGATTTTGCGAAATTCCCATGGGTTCAGGAATAACGAGGGTTTATTGTCGATTTAAAGTATTCTAAGAATTCCGTACTTAGTTCTGTAACTTTAATTAGTAGAGACTTAACATTTGGCATATATGTAGATAAGTATAATCACTAAAACTCTTTTTCAGGATTTTGCGAAATTCCCACGGCATAGGATAAAAACCCTTGCTTTAACTTATAAAGCTGAAAGTTTGCTTGCGTTACTGTTGTTAGGTTTTAGAAGTTGTTATCGTGACAATGAGAATGACACAAATGCAACACTTGGAGCTACACTATTGTTCGGCACAATAGGCTACATATGCACCTGGTGGCGACAATGGGAACTATACAAATAGTGTTGTGCAACAATTGGAACTAAAAAATTGTTGTGGATAATAGCGACGGGGTATTCTGGTTAGGTGTTTTTTTACGTACTACGAAAGGTTTGAAATGATAGGGTTAGGGTAAAGTGATCAATTACTGGCACCAACTTTTCAATTTTTACTGTTAGCCTATGTAATGAGGTGACATTTGAGGGTTATTTGCTTTACTCCACTGTATCTATGTTACGCCTATTCAACTTGTAATAATTTTAAATAATTAACACAGCTTAGACTTAATTTTAACAAAAATAAAAAAAAAAAATAGTTGACCAAACTCTGATACTTTAATTAAATAAGGACCAAACACACACGATTAGAACAATAAATAAACAAAAATAAATAAATAAATAAAAGAAAAAACAAGGCTACGAAGATAAATATTCAAGCCTTTAACTTTAATTTTGCAACTTACCGGTTGTAAACCGTTTTTTAGGCAAACTTTGCTGAAGATAATTGCCGTTCTAGTAGACGCTAATTTGATATGAAGCCTAATGAAATTCCTCACATTTTTTTTTTGATAAACATATATATTAGTTATCATTCCAGCAATGGTCCGCATTACTATGTGTTTAACTATATTAAATATGGACCAAACACACACGATTAGAACAATAAATAAACAAAAAAATTTCGTTACATATTTCGAGAATATTTAATCCTCCTCCTCAAATGAAATAAAGTAAAGAAATAAAAGTAAAGAACTAGGCTACGAAGATAAATATTCAAGCTATAAAATAATTTCTATAAAGCAACAATTGATAATAAGTCAATAGTTTACAATTGTGGTTATAAATTAACATACGTGATGTTATCAGATAACATTATTGCCTTAATTAATAATATTAACAATAATTTACAATAACATTACTTTAGGTTGTACTGTAGCGCATTTGTTATAAATATATCGGTGTTATAGCACTATGTTTTTATCAACAAAGTTTCTATAAATTTCCTTAGGTAATTGTCCTTTTCATTGGCATAAACAATTGGCTGCTCACTCATTAGCAGCCTGTCCGCCGTTAGTTTAGGATGTAGAGCCGTTTGGTACTGCTTGTTGTTCTGCCTGACCGCCCTTTTGTGTTCCTTTGTAGTCTGCGTTTAGTTTCCCCAATGTACAGGCACTTGTCATCCCTTTTTCACACTTTATCCAAAAACAACTCCAATTCTATTTAAATTACTTATATACTCATGATTTTGACACAACAATTCTCCCAAAGTATTTTTAGCTTTATGGGCCAACTTGATGTTAATGTGGTCTAATATGGGTGACAATTTACTTCTAAGACCATGCTCAAACGGAATAGATACATATTGACATTTGTTTTTATTCTTATTATCCTTACATTGTGAATCTGAGGATCTTATCTTTTTTAAATTTCTATATATAATCTTCTTAATGAAATCTAAAGGATAGTTGTTGCTTTGAAAGATACCTCTTTCAATTCATCAAAGAGTAGCTTTCCATTTGAACAGAGTTTGATAGTCCTGTTAACAGCCGTTTTTACTGCATTGGCTTTATACAATAAAGGTCGAGCTGCCGTATAATTTAAAGTAATGTTTGCGTTAGTACTTTTACGGGTATCAAAATCAGCGTTATTTATAATAATGAGTACATCCAGAAAAAGAATTTTGTTATATTTATCTGTTTCAGATGTGAACTGAATATCATTATTAAACTGCTTAACAACCTGTAGTATTTTGTCCATTTCATTTCTGTCCAATACAATAAAAGTATAACCTATATATCTACACACGAATTTTATATGGAATTTAATAATGTAGTATTTCATAGCTGTATTTCAATAAAATTTATGACAAGTTCAGCCAGGATAGCAGATGAGGACAGACCCATAAATACGCCCTTATTTTGTGAACAGATATCACCATTGAAATTAAGTCATTGTAATTCAAAAGTAGTACTGACTAGCCGTTGTATCTTACTAACATCTGTAAACATTTCTTGTGATAATCATTAATATTCAAATGAAATATAAAATTTATAGCATCATTAATAAAATTGAGTGAAAGTGCAGTATTTAAACCTACCACATAATGAGTGAACCTATTGTTTATGCCAATGAAAAGGACAATTACCTAAGGATATTTATAGAAACTTTGTTGATAAAAACAAAGAAGTGCTGTGATGCCGATAAATCTCAACAAATGCGCTGCAATACAACCTAATGTAATGTTATTGTAAATTATTGTTAATATTATTAATTAAGGCAGTAATGTTATATGATAATCTCACATAATCTCACAATTTTTACGTGAAGTTAATTTAAGGTTTTAAATTAAATTTAAGGACTTTACCCCTCTCAAAGATGAATCACTTCCTTATTAAATTTAAAACAACAAATTCATCTAGTAATGAAAGATAGTACCATAGATCTGTAGCAGTCAAATGAAAACATGGAATGAAAATGGAAATTACCGCTCATTCTTATACTATTTCTTAGAATGATCAATTTTAATTATTATTTTATTATGCTTATTCTACCATTATTTTTTATTTAAAAGTGAATCAATACTTATCAAACCTAATAAAGACAAAGAACAATCTTTAGGTTGTTGTGAGCGATGTGATTTCGAATGCGGATACTGAAGCCAAAAGATCAGTTAGTGACATTCAATATTGATCTCAATATTAAATTAAATTACCTTACAATTAAATCTTTTTTACAAACTTCTATAATTGAACATGGTCAAAGACTATAAAGGGAGTTAGCAAAAAATTTTCGTTCCCACGTTCCTGGCAAAATATCTTTATGTGCCTTCTCAATTCTTGTGCATGTTGCGTCTCCTGCTTCAATAAAGGCTGCTGCCTACTAAAAGAACGTTCATTTTGAGAAAGAGTTGCATCTCGGCAACTCGAAATTAGTTTAAATAATTTTTTAAATGTTTTTTAAAAGTCATATCTTATTTTTGTGTATTTATGATTTTTAAAATACATTTTATTACGCATGTTAAAATTTAGTTATTTCTACTAATAATACTAATTTATATAATTTCATTTCATGTAGTCCAATTTCGGAGTTTTCACTATTCTGCTCTAATTCTTCAATTGTACATTCTAGTTCCTCAATTCATTTTCTTAATTTTCAATTTGGAGCTTTACAACCAATTTTGTATTGTTTTTGTGTCTTCTTCTATTTTTTTTGTTTTGTTTTTAATCCCAGCAATTCTTCATATTTTTTGGATAAGGAGGTTATTGAAGTAATTGAAGAAGTGACATGATTATTCATCATTTTTCTCCCTAAGTACAGTTTTTGTATTTAATCCTTTAATTCTGCTTTTACAAATATTTAATCTGATAATTTAGTTCTGATGTTTCTTAAAAATTTTGACTTTAGTTTATGTTTTTTCATTGATATTGGTTTTATTTCTTCATTCGAGACGTCTCCAAGAAGACTTTGTTCTCTTTACTAATTACCATATTCAATTTCGCCCTGCAGAGAGTCGAGATTGAAACCACACTCATATTCTTGACACTTCACTTCTGATTACGTAAGTTGATTTTTGCATTTTACACAATTCTACATTTTTACTTTTTAATGTAGATTTGTATTCAATTTTTTTATTCACTTTTTCTTTTATCACTGAGTTGCTGAATGCTAGTTTTTTCTATGTTCGTTTTTGTTCCTATCGAGTGAACTCTTCTTTTTGTTTTTACGTATTTGTGTTTAGGTCAGGATCCCGCTCGTGACGTCAACATTACGAGCTGATCCCCTTCCCATTCGTAGGTTAGACGATGCTTTGTTATCTCGTACGTATTCACGATATTCTCGCCTAGCCTTCTTCTTATTTTGAATTCTGTCTGGCACGAACTGATCTTAACAGGTTTTTAAGTGTATCGTCAGTTCTGGTCATTTCAAGCTGTACTATTTTTAAATCAGTTGGAAGATTAAGCCAGTGGCTCAATACGTGTTTCTTGAAATCACCATCTAGAAGCAAAAAAAAAATGGCGGCAAGTCTTTCAGGAACAATCGTTGTGATAGTGTCACTGACGAGAAATTTACTAGAAGAGGAAAATATTATCTTTTAGAATTACATTTGATTTTTAAAGTTTGATTTGCTATTAAAATTTTCTAATTTTCGTAATTGTTGCTTTATGTCTTGTAGACAGAGAAATACAATTTCATTGAGTTATCTGACTTAGAGTATCTTTTTTAAATTTTGTACATCAAGTAACGTTAGTTTCTTTGTAGATATGTATTTTATATATATTGTGAAAAAAACCCATATTTAGCGATCTAAATATTATAAATTAGCTTTGTAAGACTAAATACGGCATTGAAATGTAAAGAAAACATTCAAATTTAAAATTGTTAGATATTTAAGTTGCAAAAAGTTTTGCGTTTTAGAAGAAAAAAATTTTTTCTCCGGAAATTAATTTTTAAAACACCTGCACTTATAGAAAGGTCAATGGCCCAGCTGCTCAATGATTCATTTTACATCTGCAGTTTCCTGCTTTCCAGGAATCCGTTAAAGGTCAATTTGCCTTTTTAGGAAATTTTTATTTTTCACGATTTCGATTGATGGCTTAGCTTATGGTCACATGTTACCTTTTGCACACGAAAGATGGCTATTTAATTCGGTGTCAGGACAACGGAGACACTACCTCGGAGATACCTCAACATTCAATGGAGATTCCGACTTGAACCCCCGCAACGCAACCTACATAACGGGAGATAGTTTTGTGTTAATTCCAGTTAGCATTTAGTCTAAGAAAAGGCACATGGAGGATAGCCTTCCACCACTCCCGTTATGCGCAGTCAGAACGTCAAAAACGTATGGATAAGTAAGGTTAGTGTTACTTTTTAGATAGCCAGGATAGTAGTAGATTAGGCACAGTTTTAGCTTACCAACATTAACAGACGGATTCAGCAGATTTTAGTTGTGATAGTAACACTGGAAAGCAAGACGCCTCTATGAGATATCGTACTAGTGTAATTAGAACCAACGATGTGAATTTAGCGCTATGTTAGTAAACTTAGTGTAATTCCAGCCACCCGGAGTATCCGAATGTAGTGCAAGAAACATTAAGGGTTATTCATTCTATTAGCAAGTCATTATAAATCGACGGAAGTGATAGCCGTTCAACATGATTTTATCTTTTGCTTCCAGGAACATTAGGAACTCTAGTTAATTGTGTGAACCATTGCATAAGGCAATAAGTCTGTGCTCATTGAATCAATTGTCTATTTGTTCATTTGTTTATTTATGCAGGAGTAATTATGTACAGCTAGGATTCTAGTCAAAATTCAGTGAAATTTAAATACTTTATCCTTTGCATTCTTCTAAATTTGATCGCCAAGCCAGAAGTATTATTATTTTTCTTAGACGAATATATTTTTTTTTTTGCAACTAGGCCATCCCCCGTAAACAAATTGATCGATATAGATATTTGAAAAAGAGATAAGTTGAGATGGATGTTGGTTGATATAGATGATATACGAAGATCCTAATAGGTTGTATACGATATGCTTGGCGACCAATTGATTGTGACCATTCTTTCGAGTGAATATAACCAAATTCTGATGACTTGTTACTCTAGACATACAGTTGTCCGTGAGTGAAGATATCATTCTCGAAATAGATGGCAACTTTATTTAGAGTCTGTGGTTCAGCTTTATTGATAGACATTGCATAAGAAGATCTGATCGGAAATTGCCTTCTTGGGAAAGTGAATGGAAGTAAATTATTATCGCTTGGTTGCATAGACATCCTATGGATGAAAACAAAGTCTCCTTTGTGAGTTCCTATTATAATCTCGGCCTCTATGAGATGATTATCGAATGAACGGCATTTAAGTTGAGTTCCGTTGCAGTGTCCAAACTAGGGATTGATGTTTCGCAACATCTTTATTGGGGATCCAATCTTCAATGACAAACGATGTTGAGGAATATCGCTGAATTTCAATGAATTCAGAAACTCAGGCTGATAGAGATGCTCTTGTTGTGGATTATCAGAAGTGTTAATTTTATCGGCACTTAAGTACTCTCTAATCTCTATTTGTATTCTTTGAATTATCATTCGATTGTTGTTATCGACACTAGTTCTTCGTAGATAGAATTGTCCATTTATTGATTTCAGGTAAGATAGTTTCTATGAAGTGGTTGACTTGTTATATTTCTCGGCAAAGATTATCAGGCAAAGTTATCATTCCTTTTTTTTTTTTTTTTATTCATTCATCAAAATATTACATTACAGTCCTACTAGGTTAATTGACCTGTGTTGTAGGTGCTGTGAGTTAAAATGATATCAGAAACAAAAATGGTCCTATATACATTTAGAGTAAATAATTTTACAAATAAAATAAGAATAAGCAATATTTCAAAATTTGAAAATAAAAGTTATATATAAACTTTTATGATATCTTATAAATGCATAACTTATGAGTACATAATAAATGTTAAGTAAAGTACATAAAGTATACAAAATTAATCCTTTTTTTTTTTTCAAAATTAGTCGACCCAAATAATTTTACCAGATATTATATCTCTATATATTATTTTTTTTAAGATAGATATCTTTTCAATTTTTTTCATATCAATTGAAAATTGGTCGAATATTTTATTAATAAGTCTGTTTTTAATTCGTAATCCGAAGTTATTTCTTGGATTATCAAAGACTTGTTTAGTATATATTATATTACTTCTTGTTGTATGGATATTTTCTTCCTGCATGTTATAACATATTATATAATATTTTTGCATAATTAAATTAAAAATAACTCTTTGTTGAGGAAATAATATTTAATATAATAAGTTTTAATGTGTGCATTAGTGGAATGAAATTAGACGCCGACACACAAATGTAGTTTAAAAAACATTTAACACATTAAAAAGTACAAAGTACCGGTTTCGCTCTTTTTACGGAGCTTTCTCAACTTCAACAATTGTTGAAAGCGTCGAGTGTATTGCAAAGGTTAAATGCTTAACTAATCAAGGTATTACACTTAATTATTCCTCCTACTGCCCAATGTCATTCAAAATTAATAATGTTCATATGGCTATTACTAGAGCATTTAACCTTTGCAATACACTCGACGCTTTCAACAATGAACTCGAAACAATACGCCTCATTTTTCGAAATAACAATTACCCAGATTCTTTCATTGATAAGCATTTCTGCAATGCTATTCGTAAACATTACACCTGTAACCCTAATAATAATTCCAAGCCCAATCACTTCATTTCCATACCCTTTCACCCGCAATTATTCTCCGCATTGAGAAAAATATTCCAACCTCTTAAAATCGCTTTAACTTCAAGATGTTCAAATACTACAGCTCGCAACTTACAACACAATAATCCTCCCCTTAATATTTTGCGCACTTCCGATGTGGTCTATGCAGTCCACTGTTGTAATAATACTTGTTTTTATGTTGGTGAGACGAAACAAAAGCTCAGTAAACGAATGTACCAGCATATCTACGCCATCAAAAATGACGACTTTAATTATGCCACCGCTGTTCATTCTAAACAGTATAACCACTCCATTAACTTCAACAAACCGTCAATATTATGTAAAGAGTCCAATGAATTCATCAGGAAATGTAAGGAGTCAATTTTTATCCTCACCTCCCCAAATTGTTACAATGACAATATTTCCGTTCAGGCCATAGCTGATTATAGAATCAATAAATCAATTTAATCCCCCCTCCGTTAGATACTACTTTCAGTATCATAAATACATTTCTTAATACTTATTTTACTTAAAAAAAAATTTTTTTTTTTTCCTTTTTTTTTTTCTTTTTGTTTTGTTTTGTTTTTTCTCCAGATTATTCTAGTGACGACGATATTGACGTCATGAATGGAGCTTAATCCGGGCAGAAACAGATCCTTTCCGGGTGGCCTGCGCATTCACGCCGACGACATCTCTCATTGGTCCAATATCATCTTATGTTAATTTGTTGTAGCCAATTTTTTGTATTTAAGAACATGTTTTTCAATTTCTAATTCAGTTGAGAAAGCTCCGTAAAAAGAGCGAAACCGGTACTTTGTACTTTTTAATGTGTTAAATGTTTTTTAAACTACATTTGTGTGTCGGCGTCTAATTTCACGAAATAATATTTTATTATTTATTAAAATTTGATTTTGTTGTTCAATTTGCAGTTTATTAAAGTTAGGAAAAATGAAATTTATTATTTTTTTCAAGATTCTGTTGATATTTTTCATTTCATTTTTATTTATGTAGATCCAATTATCTATACCGTAATTTATTATTGAGTCAATATATGATTTGAATAATATAATTTGTGTTTTTTTAGGAAAGATGTTTTTAATATGATAAAACATATATAAAAAGTAATTTAACCTTTTTAATATATGAATATAATGAGTATGCCATGCATATTTATTATTTATATATAGACCTAGATATTTATAATTATTTATTATTTCTATACTTTCACAGTTACAGGTGTTCATATCTTCTGGTTGGTTGTGTATGCAGTGGAATTCATGATATTTTATTTTTGGTATAATGTTGATTTTTTTATTCTTCTTTATGTGGTTCTCGATTGTCTCCGATTCTGAGCAAATATTAGGCAAAATTTCTCTGATTCTGGTCATATTGGTTGATGAGACGCCTATGAATCGTGAGTTTCTTGACTTTGACGTGATTCCAGGTTTTTGAGTTACAAATAGTGATTTTTCAGTAATCTGCCTAATAGAAATAGTGCTTTTTTCATTCTTGACTCTCTTTTTGTATTCCAATTGATACTTCTAAATGGTTGTTGAGTTATAATTAGTGATGATTTTTGATTTACAAATAGTGATTTTTCAGTATTCTATCAAATATACTCACTTCCAAAAGTTAAGCACGCAGCGGTAAAATGCGAAAAAATGGACAAGTACTGCTTTGATTGACATGAAATGCTGCAAATAAGTAGCTCTATGTTTATTCATGAAATAAAACAAAGAATTACATGCAGAGATAAACAAAATATTGAATTTTCGTAATTTATAAGATGACGTCATATTTGCGTCATTAACAAAGTAAATAGCTCAAAGTAATATCTCAGAGGATATTCAGAAGTCTTCATGCAAAAAGTGTAATCGCAATAGATCTCATGGTCTAATTATATTCTAAATTATTGGAGCAGACATTTAAAAAACCCAAATCGGAAAATGTGTATATCGACATTACACATATATACATATATCGATAGCCGAGCTGAAAGCGGCCTCCTTTCTTCAGGAGAATAAAACCAAATGATGACAGACGTTTTTGGTACATAGTATTTATTAACATCTTTTACATAAATTGCCAATCACAATCAAAAATCATATTATTCACTTTTTTTTTAATAGAAAAGCATAAGTTGTGTTTCACAAATATGACACAAGGCTTTCAGAATAAATACTGACTGAAGTAACACTAAATTAATACTTATCTATCACAACATAAAAAGTAAAAATCGAATTCGTTGATTTTTTTACTTTTTATTTTGTGCTGGATAACTATTAATATAAAAGACAATATAACAATACAATATACTTTCCAGACAATATACAATATGAGTAGTTGAAATAACAAAGACAAGAAAAGTACAATATAAATAGTTGAAATAACAAACACAAGACTATATTGTACAAACACAAGTACAATATAAATAGTTGAAAATAACAAATGCAAGACAATGCACAACATAAATAGTTGAAATAACAAACTCAAGACAAAGTACAATATAAAAATGAGAACAAAAGCAGCATCTGAGTAAAACTGTCTTTCTGGTTCGTTTATGGAAAGGAGTTGGGAACGGCCGTTTCGCCCTTCAACAGACACATCAGCCCAACCCTGCCTTCACCGATAAAAGAACCAGAGAGGCAAGATCATAAGTAAAGGTCACCGTCACTCCTGACAGTGACCCTCCAAAATAAGAAAGGCAATAAAATTAATTGTTGTATAATCTCACAACCAAATACCTTATCCCACAACTCGTAGGCATAAAAGGCATTAAAAGCAAGTATAAAAAATCCCAAGAAGGAAGATTTAACAAGGGGAATTACTTAAATCGGAAAATTTAACATGCGGTGAGAGAAATGGAAATGGGAACAAAAGCAGCACTTGAATAAAATAAACGAACCAGAAAGGCAATTTTATTCAGGTGCTGCTTTGAGAAAAGATTTCCTTCAACATGTCATATGGGATTTCTTAAATACACTTAACTAAATTTTCTTTGCAGCAGGATCCTGTAATCGTAATTCAGCTCCTGTAAGCTAAACAAAGCCTATTTTATTGAGTTGTTCATCTTGATGAAGCTATATTGTATCATTTAAGTTTTACTCACAGTATCGAAATTTGTGGATATTAATTCAAAATTTAAGTAGTCAATTTGAAAGCTTAGAGTTGGATGAATGCTTCCAACCATGTTCATATATGAGCGTGTGACGATATATATCGGAATCTTTAGCGGCAATCGTTTTGGAAACCGCGCATATGTCTAATAAATATTGAGAAATATGATTAAGATTACATTTTGGAACATTCTGAAATGTTGGAACACTTGCTTACAGTAAGTGTTGAACCGAATTATTTATTTCTTATTTTCGAAAGATAAATTCATGTTTGGAAAAATTAATTTTTAATGTCTTCGATTTAGTTGAAGTGGAGACAGAAAATGCCCTCGCTGCTTATTTTAGACATTTTTATTTGCAACGTCACTATCAGAAATTTCGTGATTGGCCAAAGATTTTCAAAAGGCACTTGCAGGTCTTAAGGAATCTTCTTCGACAATCAGAAATCTTTTATCTTTAAAGGTTGAATGATATTTTAGCATCCTAATTTTTTTCTTCATTCCAAAAGCTTTCTAAATGCATCTAATTACTTAGTCTACATAGGGTATTAGATGTCAGTAACATCAGTAGCAGTTTTTCCTAGTTTTGTGATGTTAAGATTTTTACTCTTTTCAAAAAGTCATTTTTGCTATTTTCAAAAAGGATGTTTTCATTTTGATTTCACCTGAAGAGAACTATTTTCACCATTAGTTCAATTGGATGGTCTGTGAATTTAAAGTTCTTAGATGAAGGTCGTAATCTTTCAGTGGTTTTCACTGTCTTGAAAATAGTTTTAATTTTTATTCCAACTTTGAAATTGATGAATTGAAAATCTATGGATCATAAGTTTTCCAAGAAGATATCTTGTGTCTCACTTACATTTGTCTAACTTACATTTTGGGCTCTGGTGCTGCTGATATTCGCACGGAGATATTTATCTTGTATTGAATGAATTCTCTTAAATCTAGACAAAATACAAACAATAAAGAAAAAAGCGGTCTTTTACATCATTTTCACATCATTCAACACTTTACAACATTGATTGAATTGGCACTTTTGTATTGAACAACAACCAAGAATTAACGTTAACATGAAACAAAATTCTTTTGGTAAAGATACTGTAAACGTATGGATAATAATCTACAGGTTTACAGTTTCTGTACCAATAGAGTTTTTATTTTTCAAATGTATCAAATATTTGTTAATTTTTCAGGTTTTTCTATAATTTTACTCGAAATTTCTCCGCGTTGAATTTGACATGGAGAAATTGATAACATTTCAAACTATCGATGGTTTTTTTATCAAATACCAAATTAATTCTAAACCTTCAATTAAAGATGGAATGCAAATACCTATGTAGAGACCTAAATTCCCGCAAATATTAGCGAATAAAGAATTCGTATTTAATTTGAAGTATTCACTAACAACAAAGATTATATTGCTCTGAAAAAATGCCAAGTAAATATCTATCGACCTAAAAATAGGCACTTCAAAAGATGCAATATCGACGGTATATCGATATTCCTCTGCTCTCACCGGACAGTTGCAGTTGTTATTACTAATGAAATGACCAAGTACTGCTTTCGATTTTTGAAGTGAGGTATTAAATGATTCAGGAGTTAAACACCAGTCTTTGGTTGACTTCTTCATAAACGGTAATCTGGAGATAAAATGAAAAATGTATTATTTAAGGAAGAAATTGTATTCTTTAAAACAAATTTAATTACTAGTTTCGAATTTACAATCTCATTATTTTAATAAAAGAACAGAGTATAAGAGTTCATTTAAAGCTTTCGAAGTCCTTTTATACATTGTAAATCTACTAGATTATTGTAGTCACTTTTTTTGAATTTTGTTCTGATTGGGGAGATCCATGTAGTTTGGACCAACCTGTAATATGGACCATTACTTATTTGAGTGCTACGCTGAGAGATAGCACCACTTGTCAGATTGGGTGATGGTCTTATATGGTAAAGACTTGTTACTGCCAGTTTTCAATATTCGAGCTGCAAATTCTGTGTTAAGAGGGAGTGGAAGTTCCTTTGGTGTGTCTTATCTAATTTTTATTCTTCAGTTGCAGAAGAGTATATTATTGACATTATACAGGAATTTTACTGACTTTTCAACGAAACCTTAAAGTATGATATTTCATAACTATACTGTGGATATTTTCAGAGAATTTCGCGTTATTTCTAAATAATAAATCATATAAGGTTTTGTGTAATTTGTAAGAGTGTGTGCAATTTGGTGCAGTGGTCCGTGTGGCTGTAGTGTCTATGCTGCCAGTGCATCTGCTTTCTTCGTCCCGCAATGCTATTCTATCTCAGAAAGGGAATGAAAGAACCTGTTGCATTTGAACACCACCGAATACAGTATTTTGCTATCAAGATAAAGGGCGGATGGTCGCCAATGGATGAAACATTTTTTGGCTGGAATTAAATGGTCAGCCGAAGAAAAGGTCTTGTTGATCTTAAATGGGCATAGTAGCCATGTCCAAAGTTTGCCAAAGGACAAAGCATTTGCAGCGTCTGGAGTCTCAACTCCACGTTCATTCCGTACATCTCAGTTTGCAAATCCAGTTTATTGCAGCTCAGACAATCATCCCTCTTCCTTCATCAGTGCAGATGGTTCGAAAGCTTAGTACAGTATCTAAAGTACTCCTAACTGGACTTCTCATAAAAAAAATGGAAGCGTTAAATTCCACAGAACATAAACTCAAAAGAATAGAAGAAAACCAACGGAAAGGCTGAGATGTCAGGAGCAACGGATGATACAGAGACTTGCTGTCTTGTATGTGGCGTAACTTTTCAGGAAGGATGAATTCAATGCAAAAGAAGAAAATGATGATGAATGAAAATTGCTCAAAACTGACAAACGATATTTCTTACTTCTGTGACTTTTGTTGACAGCATTGCAATAACTTTTTGTAATATATCTGTTGAATATTGTATTGTTTCCTACATTAAGGAGTTCAGAAAAATTAGTTTATTTTGTATTTGAAATTACACGTCGAAATGGTCCAAATTATACTTCTATGGTCCAAATTACAGGATTATATTTTTTAATTTGTATTTTTTTTGTAAGAAACGTCTCATAAATTTTTTGTAAGAAACGTCTCATAAATTAATAAAATTTACTACAAATAACTGTCTCTTCAGTACTACTTCGCTAAAAAAACATTATTTCTTCATAGATGTTCATTCTGACAATATTTATTTACGGTAAACATTAGGAGGTTCAAATTGCATTGACCTCCTGTACATGAAAAGTAACCTTAAATTTAAATAGCACTAATAAAAGCGAAAAGAAAAATAAAATCAATCTTAAAAAAGCAACACTTTTAAACATGTCAAGCTTCACTTTGTTTTTAAAAAATATGATTCACGCTGTTATTGTCATCACCTTTCATGGCTTAAGCAAATAACTCCATAATAACTATCAATTTTTCTTTTGGTAATGTTTTTTTTCTGTCTTTTGACTTTTTATGCCGATATATCTGATGTTCTGATGATATTCGCCAGAGACGCTAACTTATCAAAACTACCAGATTCCTGAAAATTTTAACAAGTTTAACAATCTTAAGAGCATTATTGAGATGTTTTGCAGAAACGAAACACTGATCTACCCACTAATTTAAAGCTCAAGAGTTTTCTAGTAAATTAATGAATTGCAATTTCTATATAAAAATGTGCTAGGCTGTATTATCCTATTTTGATTGGTGGTTTGCGGATTTGAATTTGATAATACAATATATACTACTCAACAAAGAATGCTATTTGTTTTCACCTTACAATATTTTGAAAACATAAATAGAAAATTAACCTTTAAAATTATAATGAGAGCTATCATTGTTTCGGTCCTTAAAATTAATAGTTCTACATACACTAAAACAATTTTGAATTTACCATGAGATGTTTCAGATAACAATAAACTTAACATTGAGATATTGGAGATTATGATTGATTTGTTTTTGTTTTGAGTGATTATCTTAGTGTCTTTGTCAGCTGTAAAAACCAATGATAGATAACCATTGTTGGATTTCCTTTCGTCATATTAGAGTTGCAAGATAAAATTCCTATTAGTAAAACTGTCTAATTTATGATTTCAAACTCTGATATTCAACTGGAAAGTGTAGCTGAATTTTTTATGACAACTGGCAGTAATCACAAGAATGATTAAAAAAATTAGCTGCACATTATCTATGGCCTCACTAATTCCCTCAACTTCGTTGCATTAACGGTTGATATGGCAAAACCATCCGATCTTGTTCGGAAGATTGCGGTTTTTCTTTTGGCAATTTTTCCTAAAAAAAATTATTAATTAAATAGACGCGAACAGATGTATTAGAATATCTGGTGTATTTGCTTCTTTTTTTCGTATACAAGAAGTACCCGAACTGATAAAAAAAGAGTCTTTAGCCATGTCCACAAAAAACGCTTTGTTTCAGCTCCGTCGTCAACTCATAGTAAACTTCATGTTGTGTTGAGCTATTCTGTGACGTGATATCAATGGATTCGTAGGACTAGCTAGTAGGATGCTAGTGCACTCAGTATCTTCTACTGATACAATTCCCCGCCGCGCCTGTAGAGTTAGATTCGGCCAGTCAACATTCTATTCCCCTTCCCCTCAGCTGCAACAAAGAATGAACTGATCAACAGGACTAGTTCCGAGATTCATGTTCCTGTCGCCACTTTAACATTTTCACATGCTACTGCGTCCTGTGAAAAAAAAAAATTCTGCTTCTCCATTCTTGTTAGAAAGAATACATTAGTCTTCAACATTTTTAACATTTTTATAATTTATTTTCAGTGTAGATTTGTTAATTAGTGCCATGATAGTCCTCCTATAGCTGGCCCCCTCTGAGAATTGTCACCGCAAGGCATCGGAAACATTAGTTTTCGAAATGAAAATAATCAATGGATATGAGTATATATGTTTAAATTCAAAGTTATAAACGGTGTATGATACCTTTGTGTAAAAAATAACAATTGCAGTTAAAAAAAAAAGAATTTAAGAGTTTCACAGACCTAAGACACGATTAACTCGGGGATAAAGATGATAACAAGAGATATGATATTATTTTACTTAAATATTTTAAGAATATGATCTAATGCTCTTTAAGTTTTTTCATCAATAGATAACCGGAAGAGATTTTTCATGTAATGTGTGTCTAACGCAAATGGAACGTCAATCGCCATCTTGGAAATAAAGTGAAGTTCAAATGAGGATCAGAATACATTACTTCCATGGATCAAGGATTGTGTATTGTATTACCTTCAAGCAACCTGTAGATGCCTATAGAAGATAATAAGTAAGTCATTTTCATTTGTTTACAAGGACATGAAAGGGATACATGACATACTACACATTACGAGAAACCTTGAACAAGTAGTGATCTAAATCAAAAGATACACGACAGTGAATTTAATTTTAATCGCTTATCTTGATTCGAAAGAAACAAGTTAATATGAACACTGATTAAAGACTTTAAGACATTCTAAAGAAAGTGAAGTTTTGAAAATTACATTAAGCTTGGGGACTAAATTGTGCTACTAATACATCTAAGAAAATAAAAGCTGACTTAATCGATTAAGATTGTTCATACAAATGTTCAGAATTAATGAATAGATATGTATCAAATAAGACATCCGAAATACGTTTTATTTTTTATTTATTGTTTGATAGAAGCTTAGTTTATGTTGTGTGATATTTTCAATTGTTTATTGGATTGAGTCGTATAAAGTATAGTCTACAGGACATCTTCTAGTCTTAACTTACATACTTTGCAAGGAGAATAAAACAAGCAGATATAATTAATTTTAATAAATATAATATCTCAACAGAAATAAAAACAATGACCAAAATTATACAATAATAATAATAATAATAATTATGGCACAACAAAATATCCGTTATAAAAATAATAATTGAGATTATTCCAATAACTGCATATTAAAAACTAATAAAACATGATTATTTAAACAAACAATTGTTTTTCTTGTCGTACATGTAAACTTATTATTAATAGTAAAACTTGGATTTCTGTTGATGAATTCTAAAATGTGAATTCTTAGAGCTACTACTAATATTCCTCTTTTTATCACAAGTTCCAAAATTAGGTATTTGAGCTTCTTTTGACAGGATTATGACAAAACGATAAACAATGTTCCAATACTAATAAAAAGAGAGAAATTAAAGAAGATCTGAGATTTTACTATTGGCTAATATCACTGCATATTTAAAGTAATACTATGTTTTTTATGTTTATATGTTTTTAGGTAGTGAATGTGGGTGGCAGAGAAGCCAAGCACTGCGACCGGAGGTCTATTGTACTAACCCACGGAAAGAAAAACAGATGGAGAGAAAGACTTAGAAAGTATGGTGAGAGAAGTGCATGGGAAACGGGAGAACCCCGAGAAAACCTGCCCAGCGCGGATCGTCCACCATCACGAAACCCACATGAGAACCGAACCCCGGTGAGGTGAGAGGCCGATGTCATACCGACAACGCTAACCACGCGGCCAAAGTAATATTAAGTATTACTAAAGTATTACTAAATATTACTAAGTATTATAGTATTCAATAACTAATACTATTACTGCAGTAATACTGCTTAAGTAAAATAATAAAAAATAAGCAAGAAAGACAATCCTTCTTTAAATAATATACAAAATTGTATCAATATAAATATGCAGTGATATTATTGTAATAATCTTAATTATTATATTTTCCTGTAGTTGTAAATATCATTAATGTTATGTTCTATTTGTTATATATTCTTATGTGTTATTTTCTATTTTTCGTATTTTTATTTTAAGTTGTTGGCATGATAAAGCCGTAAAGGCTTCGAAAATTTGCCTTTGTAATATTATGTAAATTGGTGAAATAAAGTTATCTAATTAAACGTTATTTTAAACGGTTTCAATCATCATTTTGAGATGTTGATAAATTCCTGAGTTGTACAACTTCGTAACAACAATAGTTGTTGATCATCATAACAATTCCCGATGCATCTCTGCAACAACTCAAAAGAATTATCACTCTGTCAAAACATTTTAATAATTGTTATTATGTCACCAATTATTATGTTGTTTTGGCATTGATAGATCAATTAAATGATATTTAATTAAAGGCAGCCACGGCAGGCAGCAACTCCTAACGTAATTAAGAAAGTGAAGGTTATGATTGTCGGCGAGAACCTTGGTCCTGGAACCTTTGTATCGTTACGATATTCCCGCATTGTACGCCAGCGACAAAAGGAAAGTGTGGATTCATCAGGACAATGCGTCGAACCACACAAATAGAGCAACGCATCTGTAGATATGGTGACTGAAATTGGAATACGAGCAATCCCATACGGTCTGATTCTTGTAAAATCCCCCGATGCATCTCCAATGAACTCCTGCAGGTTCGGATTACTTAAACAGGCTCTGGGAACACGACGGCCGAAAACAGTAGAAGGGCTTTAGAAAGCTTGCAAAGAAGAGTGGAAAAGATCCCCCTCGTCTACCTCCAACGCAGTCTTCTTCAATGGAAACTACTTATGCAGAGCCATTGCCAGAATGCATAGGCACCTCATTGAACACAACCGCTGGTGGAGAAAAGGGTTCTGCTAAGTCTATGACGTGATCAAAATCGACCGAATAAACGTGAATCGACCATTCGTACTTTCTTGAAAGCACTCTTGTTTTCAGCCATTATTTGGCGCTGTTGATGAATTGCTGAAGTTATTCAACTACGCTATCAGAATAGTTGTCGATGATACTTAGAATTCCATTTTACATCTGTGATTACTAATGCCAGAAATTCTGCAATACATGTATTCGCTTTCTGCAACTGGTCATAAACCGAAATAAAACGTTTCATTTATTACAAGTTCTGCAATGATTCCAATACTGAAATTCCACCCTGAAAATCTAGCAACAAATGCTTATTATCTATATGATTGTATTCAGTTTTAATTTCGTTGTACCAATGTCTGCAACAGTTATCTACCAGTAGGGAAATGAAGGTCAAAATATAAATTTAAGGGCAAGCTAAGGTTTCTTTAGTGTATGGTTTTTAAGTGAAATCCTTTGAATTTAAAATATATGCTTTCCAGGTTATTTGATACATACATACACAGTTATTCAATCCGAAGATTAGTTAAAAGTTCAATGACCCTAGTGACCCCCTAAGGGCGACCCCTAGGAGAAACCGTAACTTATTCTTGTTAACAGATACTGGAGTGGTTTCCCGTTGCCTTCTCCAGGACGCCATTACGGAATGACGTCAGACCGAAGAGAAAGTGAAGAAGAGGCTTTACAACACAGGAAAGGAAATTGAAACATCCTTGCTCACTACCGGGATTTGAACCCGGACGCCAGCACACTGACCTCACGGCAGACCGACGCCTGAGACCGCTCGACCATGCCGGCGCGGCAGGTTATTTGATAAAGATATATAAATTTTGATGAACAAACATTACTACTAGCCAAAAAAAAAAAGGCATTTTTTCTGACTGTGGCATCTGAGTTGTGAATGACGTTGAGCGCAGGTTTCATTAAGCCTCAAACTGGAATATTTCTATTTTCTTTTCACATCACTTCTTATTGAATCAAATTTCATATACTACAATTTTTAGTTTAATAAAAAAAAACATTAATCGTTATATCGATATTTTCTGCCTTTTTCTGTTAAAACTTCATTAAAATCACAAATGACAATTGATTTTCTTATTACATCACATAATAATCTTTAGTTTTTATGTATTCACATCAATTAGATTATATAATCTTGACATGAAAAAAATTAGATTTCCAATTTCAAAATATCTATCAAGAGTTAAATAAGCAAAATATGTCAAAGTTACATCACAACGGAGAGCTTAAAAACCTTACCTGCATGGTAAATTTTCTTCCATCATTTCATTTAAACAACTTCTTTCACAATTCACTACATCCACTTGCTTAGCAGTTGGTCTCAAATGATGGTTAACACGAACGACCTAAAATTACAACATTTGAGTTTCAGTGTTTTTAATATTTTTTTTCTAACAGTATATTAAATATCAAAAATAATGTTTAATATTTCAGCTACTTATTGTGGAAAAAGTGAAAATTATTCATTCACTGACTATAATCTGTTTGAGAATTATTGCTTCTGTATTTCATGATGAGAAATACAAATAACTGTGGAATTGTTTCTAGCGTTTATATTCCATCTTTATTATTTAGCTGAAAGAATTACCTGCGAATAGCTATTTTTTTTCTATCTCACTCGTTTTGATATCCAGAGACTTTATCAACAAAACACTTATCTAAATTAAGATTGATGCTTTATCCTTTAATTAAAAATGCAATTAGTTTGGAAAAAAATCATAACTTTTGTTTTGCTTCCAATTTGGCACCGTTTATTAAAAGAATAGTTGATTTTCTTTTCAGTTGTTAAAGTAAGGTGAGTATCAAAATCCTTCACCAATTTGAACTCGAAGATACAATGATTAATTTCATTCAAGATAAACTATGACTTTTTAAAATTCATTTTAATTTTATCCAAAAATAAAGTTATAAGAACAGATGAACCTTTTGAAAATTTTCATTCTTTTTTTTTTTTTTTGTTTTTTTTTCTTTAAATGTTTATCAGTCCCATTAGGTATGCTTATAAAACTGCATACCTGTGGTATAGGACCGAGAGGTTTAATCTATTTCTGTGAAATTAAAATTATTAGTTATTAAAATGTTAAATAGGTAATCACTTTAAAATTAAAATATTCTTTGTTCTTAGTAAATAATTTTCCCATCCACAACATCAGAAATTAATTGTTGTTTTATTTGTTTAAATGTTAAAGTATCATTTAGATTAATATTTAGTTGACTGAAAATTTTGTACTTCACCCAATTTATTAATCTATATCCAAAATTATTTTTAATATTATCAAATTTAAACATTTTATACCAGTTATATCTAGTTTTTAATTCCAATTGTTGAGAATTTCTTTCTCTACTTACATCATAGTAATATCTGATCAAAATTTTGTATACAAAAATTTTTTTTAATAATTTTAATATTCTATATTTTTTCCTTATTCTTAATTGTTCCTTTTTAGCTTTTTGTTTAAAATTAATGTAAACATTATTAAATATTTTCATAGTTAGTTTGTTAATATGTTCCATTTGCTGTTTGTTAATGTTTATCCAACATTCCAGACCATAATTTAATATTGAATCTACAAGAGACTTGTAGATTATAAGTTTTTGTCTAAATGGGAATGCATTCTTAATATGATAAAAAAGAAATGAATAAGAACTTAACTTTCCAATTACAAATTCATAATGTTTATTCCAAGAGAATTTATTGTCTATATATATATACCTAGGTATTTATATGTTAAAATTGTTTCAATTTTTTTGCAGTTACATGTGGTCATGAAATCATCATTACTTTGATTAATATTTGAACATTCAATATCGTGTAACTTAATTATTAGATTATTGTTTAGTTTTTTATTTTTATTTTTGATTATCATTATCTTTTTATTTAGATATTTCAGATTTTCCCTGAAATTGCCGTTTCAGATAAGCCTTTCCTTAATCATTGGTTTTCTAAAATGTTTTGCTTCATATCTCTGAAATTGATTTAAAATTTTCTAAAGAGAAACTATGTGAAATTAAACAAAGTATTTTTGTAAACTTCACATATGTAGTCCTCGTCATAGTACTAGCATCAGGTTATCTAAGTGGCAGGAGATCTGTCAGAATGATTCTCTCACTGAAGTTTAATCACTGGTCCACCAGTGCCTTAATACTGAATTCTTGTTTATCATTAAAACTCATTTCAAAAACTTTGATTGCTAATCAAAAAATGAATTACATCGAACATTTAAATTGCGAACATAATTAGAAAGGAAGTATTGTAGAACATAATAATTATTACTGCTGAGGAAAACCATGTATCACCATTGAAGCGGAATACGAAGCAGGGAAACACATACAAATAAAATTAATGAAACATATTCTGATGATTAATACTGTAATCATTAATGATATTACAATCTACATCAAATTGAATATTATGGGTTATCGTAGAACTTTTTGGATTACCAATAGTTTTTTAAAGATGTAAAGCAGAATGTAGTTAATCTTTAGGATGTGGAATTAAGTGTGGAATGAAGGAACTCAACTCGGCGATTAAAATTAAGTGATTTAGTGTAAATGAACTTGATGGCTAATAAATCACTCTTCTTAATCGGAAAGGATGTAACTTACTAGCACAAGAAGGATTCAGCTACAGTCTAAGCAATGGAACACAAAGGATGAATCTTTATCTTCTCCGCTACTTATCCCAATATCACAATCACATTCGTACGGGTGACCATTGGTTGGCCTATTCCGTCGTCATGTTGGCTTCGTCTTTATAATCCGGAAGGGACCTTGAATTTAACTTGTCTTGTGGATTTTGTCCTTCCTAAGATTCCATCTTCAATCAGGAACACACTGGATTTTGTATGTGTGTACGACGATACTGACTGGAATCGATAAGTCTCGGTACACTGAGAAAACAGTACAGTGGACATAGAACTTTTAACTAAATAACGGAGACTTAAACCAATCACTGTCTCTCTTAAAGGACATCAAAACTTAAGCTCAGTCGAAATTTAAAACTTGGATTGATTGATAAAATTTTAACTTTAACTTTAGGAACTTAATTTTATGCTTTTACTTTACGTAGAACTTTCTCACATCTGCATCATATAGTTGCATCAGATAGTTGAACGACTCGTTCACGCTCGCGACATTCACACTCACGTCTGGCTTTGTTTCAACAAACATAATCTCGTTTACATGCACTATCACTATTTAAAATTATTGTAGTAACATAGATAATTCACTTAAATCAACCACTACTGAAGTTTATTTCCGATATGAAACTTTTAACAAAAAGTCATGCAGTAAATCTAAATCAGAGGAATAAACGAGCTAGCAAATAATAGGAAAGAACAAAGTGATTTCAGAAGTTAATTTTAAACGTGATGAAATGTAACAATTAACTGAAAGAAAGTTGAATTTCCTGTGCAATTATATGCTAAATTTTTTTTACAATCACTAAGTTCTGAATAATGAGAAATTTCATTTGAATAACATCAAATGAAAAAATCAAAAACATCATGATTGCACCTCAGTAAAAATTAAAATTAGGTAGGCAGGACGTTAAATAATAGACATGTATATGCTCGTAAGACCTGTGATGCAGTGGAATAGTCACTGAGTTGCAGATAATGTAGTATTCAATGCTGAAAGAATAAACATGTTATTGGACGATCGACTAACACTGATCAAGGGATACATCTGCAGTTGTGCCAAAATTTATGGCATCATCCTGTTTCTTTCAGTTATTGCTATAATCTAATGAAGGTTAATGATGATTGCATCATCACAGTTACGCAATACGACTGTATTTGGGGTATTGCGTAAACAGATCTGCTGCCTATATATACGCGTTTTTTTTTCCACAAAGTTTAGTGTGTCTTATCAGTAAGTATCGTTTGGTAAGATTTACGAATAAAACTTATTTTATTTTCACCCAACGCAATTGAAATCACTCCGCGAAAGAAGAGAGTTTGCATTGCGTCGTGAAGGACTTTCTACACAACAAACAGCATTCTGTATTGGATTTAATCAGTCTACTACGGCAAGACTTACTAAAAATCATAAAGAAATTGATGACGTCAGCCGTCGCAAGGGTACAGTAGAACATCTACATCATCTGAAGTTTTAAATTGTCTGAGTCTTCGCAGCTGTCAAACATCGTCTGCAGACCTAAAGCCATAGTGGTACAGCACCACTGGCATTAAAGCAGTGGTAACCGGACTGTTCAACACCGCATATTTAATGGTAATTTTCATGTTTGCCGTCAGAAAACCATTATTTACTAAACAAATGTGTTCAGAGCACAAAGCATGGACGATAGATGACTGGAGGAAAGTTATTTTTCTCAGATGAGTTGAAATTTAGTCTTCATAATATGATGGCAAGCACTACATTCATAGATGATCTTCGGAGAGATATCATCCGGGCTGCATAACATATACTGAAAACAGATGGTATGGGATGCATATGGTGTTGGTCGTATACACTTAGCAACAGGAACGATGAAGGCCAAGGACTATCTAGAAATTATAGAGTCAACAATCGTTTTAGGGAGCTGCCAGGGATCAAGTTGGACCAGATGAAGATGCTATCTTTCAGAATGACTGCTCCATAATATAGGGCAAAAACGGCAAGTATCATGGTGTACCGGGTGGTTATAACTAAAGTTGCTCACTTCTGGGCGGTCTGAAGACCGGGTTATTGCACGGAAAGTAATGCAACTTTATGTATAAGCTATGTAGAACATGGGGAAGAGAATTACAACGAAAAACCTATTAATTCAAACAGTTGCCACCAGGTGACAAAGTGTCGCTGTGTGAAACGCGAAATGCGTCTGTGAACGATCAATCTGGAGAAATCACAATGCCATTGGCAAAGAAAGAACGTGCGCTCCTGGGGGAGCTCTATTA